>VDFB02051918.1:0-80097 GCA_007258455.2 Sequoia sempervirens | reverse complement strand
TTGATCAAAACAATCAGCCCCTTAGCATTTGGGATCCAACACCCCAAGAAGAGTGCGATGAGCATTTTCCTTTTGATCAAAACAATCAACCCCTTAGCATTTGGGATCCAGTTGTGAAGACACCTAGCAATGACAAGGAACCTGTGTGGGATGAATTTCCCTTTGATTTGGATGATGAAATGAAACTTGATGAGGATTCTATATCAGCAAACAATGGTGACGTTATGCTTGAGTTTGGGGCTGCCTTCTCGTTTGATCAAAGTGACAGTGAGGTGGAAGCAAATTTAAAAGTCCATAAGGCTCCTGACGTTGAAAAGTTTGAAGGTGTTTTTAAACACAAATCTGATTTATCAATGCATGAAGCTGATTTTAAGCAAAAGCTCGAGGAAATTGTAGAGTCTGATCCTCCTCTTGATATTGAGCAATTTCAGCTAGTGGGTGGAGAAAGACAAGAGTCTTGGAGCAGCTATGGGGTAGCTATGGGGGCAACAATTGCAAGAAACAAAGTTCTGATTTTTTCTTGCAACCTATCAACAGTTCACCATCTTTGCATTCTTATGAGTGGGAAGGTCAATTCAAGGTGTCCGTTGAAAAGGAAGTGCAAGCTCTATCCCAATTTGATTGCACACACAGTTTGATTGAAAAACTTTACTGCAAGACTCACTTTGAAGAGAGACAAAGAGGAGTTAAGGATGAAGTTTCTCTCCCTAATCTGCAACTTATCAAAGACTCTTTGGAGACGTTGAAGTCAGAGTACATACACTTGATTGAAGATTGAGATTATGCCATTGAATTTGCAAAGAAGACCTTCAGTGCTTTCCAAGGAAGTGAGAGAAGGGTGGATGAGCTTACTCTTGAGCTTGAATCAACAAAAACTATGTTAGAAGACGCTCTGATGGCACTAACGCGGGAAAAAAGATCAATTTGTTGATTTCAAATTTTCTAGAGAGCAAGAAAATGGAGAAAGAGTTGAAGAAATCAAGCAAGTGATTGAAGAACTTGATTGTCTTCAAGAGAGTTTGACTTGGGGAACTTTCTATGAAAATCAGAAATTGCATGTGCAGATTTGGATCAGCAAGATGGAAGTGAGCAAGATGAAAGGGATGACTTCCAAGTTCTTGATAACCCTCTCTTTGAAGTGGGTACTTAGGAAAGTTATGATAACCCTCTCTTTGTGATGGATGATAAAACATGTGGTGAAGTAATCAAACATGAGACTGAGCGTGGTTTCTAGTGTATGGATGATGTGATATCTATTAGTTTTATGATCCATTGAAATGCACAAAAAAAAAAAAAATTCAAAAATAACACAGTACACAGCAGATACCCTGGGAAAACCCTCCTCTTGAGGGAGAAAAACCCAGCCAATAATATCTCTTATATTATTGAATCTCAATATGAAAGATACAAATACAATTGGCCACTCAAAAGGCCTGCTCACAGCATCACAGACTGATGCGAATATGGACTGAATGAATATCTCTCTCTCTAATGACTGTCACAGCCTTCTATGTGAAACTCAGAATGCTATAGAATGAACTCGCTAATGAAAACACTTGAACTGTATGTGACTGACTTAAGATGCGAATGAATTGGATCATCAACAATGAACAAGTGAAGGAGAATATATACAAGATTATGGAAGAGACGCGACTCTTCAATAAGCAAGGTCGGCTGTCTTTAGAGATACAATAATACCATGAAAAGAGGTCGGCCTTCAATATCAAAAAATGCCTTTTCAAATTGGACGCAACCAATAGAGAGAAGGTTGTCCTCATAAGGAATCGAGCCACTTTAGAAAACACATCTCAAGAAGGAATGAGGTCGGCCTCAAAGTTAATTCGCACCTCTTCATTAACTTGTGCAAATACAACATATTAAATAAAGTGACTCTTGATTGAGATGCATATAATAATTAAATAGGCACCGGCTACATTTAATTATTATCTTCATGCGATCTGGACTGGAACGTATTCGCCTGAAGCTGCCACAATCTTCAACAATATCAAACCATGAGGATGTGCCACGCTTTGTGATTAGGAAATCTTTTGAGGCTGCTTGATGCTGAATGCATAGTGGGATTGAGGATGTAGCTTTCACTTGGGAAGTGGTGAATCATATTGACTTCCATGATTTAGACACCAAGGAGTTAACAAAACAAGTCTTAGTAGCTGTTGGTATTTTCATTACAACAACAAGGTGTGAAGATTTCAGACTTGTTACTCATTAAGTATGAGAGGAAGAAGGACCCAAACAGATTGTTTTGTGCTTGACAACCCTTCCCTTTGGTTGAGTGATGCTTTAGCTCATACTAGTCTACTTTGGGAGTTGGATTTGAAGACATCTAATGTTTCATGCTCCAATGTTGTTGAAGCTTTCTTGGTTAGGCTTCAAGGGTTCACTAGAGGAGACATCAATTTCTGAAGTATGCACTTGGTCCTTATTGGCACTTGGGAATGTGTTGAGTTTTTTTCCGGTGTGTTGGAAATCATTTTCATTTGGGTATCCATGCTTGGGATCCTCAACATGGGTTGATGGAGCTTATTACTTGTGGAAAGAAGAATTTTTTGGGGGGATAAGGATCAAAATTTCAGAATTAATGGTGCTATTACTTTCCTTACCAGCCACTTGATGGTCCCATTTGTTCATCAACAAATGGATTGGAGAGAAATTTTGAGTATGGGTTGGAGAGATGAACGGTTGGTTGCTCTTGGGAGTGATCCTTGGCTAAGACAAGGGAAAATTTTGAGACACGCCTTTGTTGATTGGAGGCAGACCAACCACCTTACATGGGGAGTT
Organism: Sequoia sempervirens; assembly: GCA_007258455.2. Taxonomy (NCBI): domain Eukaryota; kingdom Viridiplantae; phylum Streptophyta; class Pinopsida; order Cupressales; family Cupressaceae; genus Sequoia; species Sequoia sempervirens. Next base: position 77,298 of record VDFB02051918.1, on the reverse strand, counting down.
ACTCTCATTCAAGAGAGATAGTACATCACTTCTTGTCAAAGAGGTGGTAGTTTTCAGTTCGAGATTGCTCTAGTGTGTTTTCTAACCATTTTTGAGGTGTTATCTTGCAACACAATGCTCATCTCACATGCTCACACATGGGAATTCCATTGGTGCTACTATTTTTCCTTGTGTAGAGCGCTAAAGTCAGATTGTACTTCGCCAATCACAGCTTTGAACAGTAGTGATTATTTGTTTCTTCAAACCTATCCTATTCTCAGAGTTTCAACTTATGGAGGTTTGTGAAGCAAAATTTTATAGTTTCTTCACAACATTGGTTTAGGACAACGAATTTCCACATGCTTTGATTCATCATTCTGAGACTCTTGGAGTTGGAACCGTGAAGAGGTTTTGTGAAGTCTTCATGGTTGTATCAAAATAATCTGTGGGAGGCATAGTAGATCCATGAGTTATGAGGATGAGTTTGTTGAGCTCTTGCAAAGGATTGCTTTCCTCTTTGCAAGAAGTTTTGGAGAAGTCACTTATGCAGTCGTGGCTTTGTTAGATACCACATGGAGACATGTCGAGGAGTTTGTTTCAGAGTTGAGTAGACTATTTTTCTTATTGCCCAAGTTTGTGATAGACAATGGCATTGTTGATACTGATTATTCAGAGTCTTTTGGCATGAGATGCTGCATGGTATTGATTTCAGTCTTCCCAGTTTTTTCATTTTGAGTTTCATGGATGGTAACATTTTGGGGTTACAAGGGAGGTTAGTTTAGTTTGGGCATGATGGTTTCACTTATGTGATCAGAGTGGTGCAGCGTCGACATGGTGGGTTCTTCCTGAGACAGACATGGGACCCTGGGATCCTACTTGCTTTGGTGTGGATCAGTTTAAATTTTTCTGGAGTTGTGGTGGCATTGCTTGAGGAAAAACAATTTTGGGAAGGGAGAACTGTAATGTCCCCATTTTTAGCAATACGCTTTTCAGTGACTGGTAGCCTATCCTCGGATGCCCATAGGCTAGTCATTGGTAGCCTATCCTCGGATGCCCGTAGGCTAGTCAGATGCAAAATTAGGGTTTCAACTGCTTGGAGGTTTCTTTTGTGGATTCGAGGGTTTGCATGTTGGAGTTTTGCAGTTTGGTTTCTGGATTCTTTCTGGTTTTCAGAGAGCTTTGCAGTGGTATGACATGCAATTGAAACAGGCAACTTTTTTGGACTTACTATTTTTAGTAAGTTACGACAGCTGCTCAAAATGTGGTTAAAATGCATTTGGAGTCGCTTACTATTTTTAGCAGTATGCTATTTATAGTAAGTGCTATTTTTAGCAGTGCTATTTCTGGCAGTGTTTCAACAGTTTGATACTATAGCTATATCTGGTAGGGCAGTATATTCAGTTTGGTCTCCAACATTTGTGGTGCTCGATTTGGCAAGTTTAATAGTTGATAAAAATAATGTTTTAAGTGAAAATATTGGCTAAGGTTAATTGGATGCCTAGCTTTGGAGAGATATTTGGATAAATATAAAGTATTTCATTTGAATGTATTTGGACGTCCAACTTATGATATTTGCATTTTATAAAGTATTAATCCTTATGTGCTTTTGGACGCCTAAGTCAAAGAGGGTTAAGATGAAATCAAAATGCAAATTAAGTGAAATGTTTCATTTTATTAGAAATATGGGCAGAGAGAGATAGAAGCTATAATAATAAAAAACTGGATATACGAGCTTCTTCCTTTCATACTCAATACATGGCTAATATATAGCCACTTACATAGCCAAACAACCTCCTATTTAATAGGAACGTGTTATAACAAATATCCCTGAATACCATTCACGGGTATAACACACTAACCACTAACTATTCGTGATATATTGTTATTTCAACAATAAATACGGTACAATGTCCCCATTTTTAGCACTACACTTTCTAGTGATTGATAGCCTATCCCCGGTGTGCTGTTGGCTAGTCAGAGGTAGAATTAGGGTTTTAGGCTGCTTGATGGTTTCTTTTGAAGATTCGAGGGTTTGCATGTTGAAGTTTGGTTGTTTGGATTCTGAATTCCTTCTGGGTTTTCAGAGAGCTTCGCAGTGGTATGACATGCAACTGCGTTGGGCAACTTTTTCGGACTTACTATTTTTAGTAAGTTATGACGGCCACATCTTGGAGTTTGGGATTTTGGATCACATATTCTTTCTGGGTTTTCAGAGAGTTTCGCAATGGTTTGGTTTGCACATTGATCCAAGCAACTTGCTAAATTTACTATTTTTAGTAAATTCTATTTTTGGCAGTGGTCCTGATTGGCCTCAGTACAATTGGCTTTCCTCTTTAGGTAGTTCAGTGGAAATGTTGATTTTTGGCTTCATGATGCAATTTTTGGGTGAGAAGAGTTATTTTAAATTAATAATGTTATATTTTCACTTTATCCCCTTAGCCTAGCATCACAACTTCAAGTTGTTTTTAAAAAAGGGGGAACTTGAGGGTTGGACGCCTCATGAGGAGTTATTTTTGATATTTCTAAAGTGAAAATGTCACCTTGGGAAATGGATGCCAATTTGGAGAGGAGCATTATTTTATTAAAATAATTACTTCATTCTTGGAAAAGGGTGACTTCGAGAAGTAATGAAATTGCATTTGAATTTGGATTCCATTTGAAGGGGGAAATTGAAGTCAACTTGGAATTTGAATTTGGGCACACTTTCTAGAGGCTTCTAGAAGATCATCACAAATCTATAAAAGGGAGTCACTTGTTCTTCATTTCTCATCCATGAACAAATTATATCGATATGCTGCCGAAATGGTGAGTGAATGCTTCGAGGGATGCATACCTCCTAGCTTGGGCTTGACTTCTTGCTTGAAAGATAGCAACTAGTTGAGATATTGCTGTTCTTATTCTCTGAGAGCAGATTGGAGCACATTGTAGTTGAGTTTCTTGCATTTCAGTCAGTTTTTGGAGTTGCTGGTCCATTGTAGCTGATTGAGGTTTTTATTCATAAGTCATTGAGTAAATTTTATATGGTTCTGGGTAGTTTACTAATCCATTTCTCAGCTAGGGGCGACCCTTCTTGCAGGTTTGCAGATTTTATTTTGGAGTCCTTGATTTTATCTAGTAAAAATTGCCCCTCTTGAGGTCGTACCATTCTGTTTTGCCTAGCAAATGTTTAGAAAATAAAATTACAAGTTTTTAGAGTCATTTCTTGATTAGAATCTGGTCGCCATCTTCATAGTGTTCATTTGCATCAGATTTCATGTCATTTGGACAAGTCTAGAGAGAGTTATGAGCATTTTAGTGAGTTACAGTGTTGCTGGTTATGCATTTTCAATCATTGTTCAGTCATATCAGATTGTAAGATTTTGTCTTTGGGGTTGAGTTTGAGTATTGGAGTCATGTTGTGCATTGGGGAGACATTATATAATATTGCAGCATTGATAGACTTCTAATTCAGTGTTCTTGGCAGGCAACTCTTCTCATTGTAAGGCTGTTACAGTAGTACTGTTCAGCCATTTCTATTTCTTGCTAAGTTACATTGTATTCCCACGGTTGTGGAAGAGACTGGCCCTCACTCAGTCTTCTTTGTAATGCATTAGATCCTCATCATCATATGATAGCGCCTAGCTCACCTCGAGCTTGGAGTGCACATGCTTGATGAATGAGTTACTTTCAACACTGCATTGTCATCAATAGAATCTCCACCATATGATAGCGCCATCCCCATCTTGGGTTTGGAGTGCACATGCTTGGTGTCGAGTTTACTTTCTAGCATTGCATTTCTTTTCATAGTACCTCCGCCATATGGTAGCACCATTCCCACTTTGGGTTGGAGAGCACATTCTTGGCGTTGAGCTTCTTTCAGCATTGTAATACTTTCAAGTTGCTACTGACGACCCTCTTGCCATATGACAACATCATTCTCATCTTGAGATTGAGTGCGCATTCTTGGCAAAGAGTTACTTTCTGATTGCTGGTTTTGGTCTAAGCTAACCTTAATGGGTGCTTATTGTGCTGGTGTGTTCATTCAAAAATTGAAAAAAATTGGCCGGCACATTACAACGACTACCCAGCCAAAGCTATATTAGTGAGTTGTTTATTAACAATCTCACTGTTACAATAGTAATTACCTTTCTACATTTACATAATTACTAACACATCCATTCACATACAACCAAGTATTGTGATTGGGAACATACACATCCAACCACAAATACAAAGTTCGAGAACACCAAGTCCTCGTCACGTATGCAACCACCATTATAGATCATTGCCACTTTGATCACAAATGATATGAGACGGTTGCCATTGCCACTTGGAAACCAATCTTGGATTTAGTCATTTTGGCACAAATAATTTTGTCACTAATGTAATTTCATGACCCCGTCGCTAGTGACTGACGAGAGGTTGTTGATTGTCCTCCAACCTCTGGTGCCTCCATCCTCTAGTGTGTTGGCTACCACTCATCATGCACTCCAATTACAATTGAAATAAATTGTTTTGTTAATTATTATTTTATTTTCAATATTTTGACATAGAAAGTAATAGACCCTATTCTAATACAACTTGAATTTGATTTTTGTGATAATACAAAAAATAATATTTATAACACTTAATCTATAAATGTAGAATTCAAAGAAACCATCAGCTACAATACATCTATGATGAGGTGGACATGGCTTGGTAGGATCCATAAGACTTTCGCTACACCAGTCTTTTGATTTACCTTTAGCAGAGATTTCACTAGCTTTGGCAAAGATTCACGCCAATGATTGCAAGAAGATCAATCTACACAACTCTACACACTAGAACGGCTTTTGTGACCTCTTTCCCATCATTGTTGATGCCATTTCTACAAATCCGATTCGTGGCTCTGAATCGAAGTAAAGATCTCTAGAGACTCACAACTACTGTATTGAGTAGTTTTCTCTATTTTGACAGTGTGGCACCTTGGTGAATTAAATACTAAGGGATTATATGCTCAGGGAAAAATAATAAAACGTGCTGCCACAATAGCTCTGAGAACAATATCAAGCAATTTTCCTAAACAAAGTCCATCATGAATGACCCCTGAACAATGTGTAAAGATGCATGAAAATAAATCGACCTGTTAAAAATATTAGATGAATATTGTATTAAGAGGGTCATGTGCCTTGCAAGAAACAAATTATCCTCTCTTTTATGTTTTCTAGATCCATCACGTTCCTCTATATCTCACCATAGACTTTAGAGCAAATAAATCGCAAGAATCAAGCGCCAGTGAAGACCCAAATTTATCAGGAAATGGTTACTCTAACCGAAAAACTTTTGGGAATTTCAGTTGAACCAAAATTGTCTAAAGGTGCACAATTGATATATTTAATGCCTCCTTTTCAATGGCTGTCGGTTTGATTTTCTTTGTGCAAAATCCAGATGGAATTCCACGCCTTTCTCCTAATTAAACACGTCTTCAACCTCTCAATCGAAGCCTTATAACAATATTGAGTTTGAAAATATGGAGATCAATTCCATATGACAAAACAGAATGGTGAATTTTTCATACCTCCAAGGCAAGCCAAAGTCTCCAAGTCGTGCCATAAAGTTGCAAATCAAACGCTAGCATGACTTACATTTCATCCTCTAAATCACTGGTACGTCAACACCGCCATGGGTGTCTCCTTTGAACACTTATAATCACGCATAGGAGTCGATTCTGGTGAGTTCCGCCTGATTTGAGCTACTAGTACAAAGTATGCGTGTTGTCACAAAAGTGGAGACTTGTGGCCTCTTTGCCTTTATTACTATAGATTGGAGCGAGGCCCTTCTAAATGAAAAGAACTCAGCAATGATTTAGTACCTGGCAAATATTATCACGGGCCTCTAACAAGATTGCATAGATCATCTCAAAAAGATTCAAAAAATAGAAGATCAAGCCCTTCACTGATCAAAACAAACCCTTGCATAGGAAGATAGACTCAACCATAGCAAACTCTAGCACCAAACTACAAAAGAAATTTCCGTTGGACCTTCTTTTCTTTGATACCATATTAGAAATATGGGCAGAGAGAGATAGAATCTATAATAATAAAAAACTGGATATATGAGCTTCTTCCTTTCATACTCAATACATGGCTAATATATAGCCACTTACATAGCCAAACAACCTCCTATTTAATAGGGAGGTGTTATAACAAATATCCCGGAATACCATTCACGGGTATAACACACTAACCACTAACTATTCGTGATGTATTGTTATTTCAACAATATATACGACTACCCATCCAAAGCTATATTAGTGAGTTGTTTATTAACAACCTCATTATTACAATAGTAATTACCTTTCTACATTTACATAATTACTAATACCTACGTGAACACTAATTCCCAACACATTTCTTTGGGCGCCCTATTTGGAGGGAAAAAGAAGTTTGAATTCTTGGGTGGAGAAAGTTATTAATATGAGGCCTTGCTCTCACTTTTCATTATCCATTGCAAATTATAATGAAGTGCTGCCAAAATTGCTATAGACTTGCTTCAAGGAAAGCATACCTCCTAGCAAACTTAGTTTTGTGCTTGCAAGATAGCACCTAGCTAAGCCTTGGACTATTCTTTACATTGAAGAGCAAATTGAGCATAATGGAGATGTTTACTTTTGATGTTTTATGAAGTTTTGGTGTGTTTTCTCAGTTTTTCAATGTGTTGGTTTGGTGCTTGTAGAAGCATGTGTTTGCTTGTAGCTCTTGGAGTGATTTTTTGTTGATTCTGGGTATTGAACCAACGATGAGTTTACCTTGGGCGCCTCACTTTGCTAAGTTTCTGATTTTTTGACGATGGTGCTGATTTTATGTGGTGGTAGCCCTTCTCTTTGAGGGCCGTAGTTTGTCTCTTGGTGCATTGGGAAGCATGCTCATCCTTTTTGGACTGTTTGATGGTGTTTGATGGCTTGATCATGGTCGCCCCTCTCCTTGGCTTCTATTGCATTTGATTTCACGTCATTCGAAGGAGTTTAGAAGAAGATATGAGCATTTTGGTGTTATTCTGGCTTGCTGGTTTGAGTTTTCTATCCACTACTTTTTCATATCAGATTGTTAGGAGTTCAGTTTCTGGCTTGTTTCCTTACTAGAATAGCTTGTGAAGTTTTGGAGATCATCTAACATCATTTTGGAGTGGATTGGACAGCTAATACTCTTGTAACTTGTAGATTGCTTCTCATTGTAAGGCTGAAACCAGTAGTATTGATTCAGTCACTTATATTTCTGCACTATACTTTTGTATCCCCACTTTTAGTGGAAGGGACAGGCCTCGCTGTCCATTACTTTTCTGTATTTACTTTCTTGTACTGCCCGCTGAAAAGCGGAAGGGGTCGGCTAGCTGCCCAGACATTTTCTTTTTCTTGTAATTTCACTCTTGCTGAATAAGTGGTTGAGTTTGCATCTGCATCATATTTTGATCGGCTGAGCCATCCTTCATTGTGTTTTCTAGTAGTTTTAATTTTTACAAGCTAACGATCCCCTTTCTATTGTATGCTCACCTTGCCCACACTAGGATCTGGGTGATCAGAAAGTGAAAGGGTTCCTTTCAGCTGGCTTATTTGGTTTTGTTAACGCTAACAGGTGAAGTGCTTGTGCTCAAAATCGGAAAAAATTATAAGCAGATAGTACATTTTGGGCGTCCCCTTTTGGAGGGAAAAAAGAATTTGAACTTCTCGGGTTTGAAGCTTATAGATACAACGCCTCCCCCTCTCATTTGGTATCCATTTTTCATCTCATAATGAAGTGTTGTCGGATTTTATCCAAACTCTTGCTTCGGGGTTGGAATAACTCCTAGCTGATTGTTGGTAGTCCTTCAGTTTCAGAGGGTGCACGTGAGCTTCAAGGTGATGGCTTCATTTGATGTTTTCTGATTTTGTGTGTGGTAGTGAGTTATTGATTATACCTTTTGGAGGAGTTGGGCAATTGTTCTGGATATTGTTTCTATGCATTCCTCTAGCTTGCACGACCTTATGCTCAAGTTTTGGTAATTTTTGGTAGAGTATGCGATTTTGTCAAGGTCACCCTTTCCTAGGTCATACCATTTATTGATGCTGTATTGGGAAGCGTGTATAAAAATAAGAGTTGTTTTTTGGTGTTTGGCTGCTTGGATTGGGACACATAGCTTCTAGGCATCTTTTGCCCCAGTTTGAGTTCAGTCCATGGAGATTTGAGGGAGATACAAGCATTTTGTAGGATTCCAGGGTTGCTGGTCAAAAAATCAAAATGCTGCCATTTTACATCAGACCTGGTATTTTCTGTATTTCGCCATATCTTCTTGATGCTTATCTTTGTATTTGCCATGGAGAACATTGTCTAACATTTGGGCTATCAGGTTAAGATATCTCAGTTTCATTGTAAAAAATTTCAATATTGTAATGCTGAATCAGTAGTACTGATCAATTCTTTCATTTTTGCTCTTTGTTTTCACTCCCGTTGAAGAAGTGTTGAGTTTTTCTTTTGTTTTGTTACCCGCTGGAAAGTGGAAGTGGCTGGGTATGTCGCCAAGTTTCTTGTTTACATTTTCTTTCCTGTAGCCCGTTGAAAAATGGAAGAGGCTAGCTTGCCGCCTAGTTTTTTATATTTCTCAATTGGCTGGCTTTGTAATGTCCCCGACTGCGAGCATCGAGTTCACCGTAGGATTAGCCTATCATTTGACCCTCGTAGGCTGACAAATGTGATGAGAGGGTCTTCCTTAGTAGTTATCCAGAGTTTCAGGACGTTACTCCTTCAGTTGATTCAAGTTTGGGCCCTAGCAGACGTTTCCAGAGTGATTTACAGATACTTACTATTTATAGTAAGTCAGGCAGGCAGGAGTTGCTATTTTTAGCAGGGCACCTGGTTCAGTTGGTCAGCTCAGTTTCGACCTAGTTTGATGATCTGATGAACATACAGTGTTTACTTGGGCATTTAATATTTATTAAATGTTTATTAATTTGACTTTATAATATAAAGTCACTTTAATAAAATATTAAAATTATTAAATGGCGAGTTATAAAGTATTTAATACTTTATAAAAGAGGGGTTAAAATAATAATTAAATGAGCATTTAATTATTAATCAAAAGGGGACGCCATTTATTAAATATTTGTCCTAAGTCAAAAAGGGCGAAATTAATCATTTATTTAAATGATTATTAAAAGATTGTTTTGGGTCGAATTCTTGAAAGGAGATATATATACTACCAAGACAAATCGAACTCATTATGAGATGATTATTGGATTGAGCATTTGTTTTGATGAGAATTTCTCTGAGAAGGAGAAGCCTAGGGTTTCTGTCTCTCAAGCCATTAAAGAACGATAAACTCTTTAGTGTTGCAGCCATTTGAGGTGGTGAAATATCCATTGAATTTGGCATTCAGGAGAGCTTCATCCAGAAGTTCTATTTGTGCTTAAAGGTGAAGATTTTATTTAGGGTTTGAAGATTATTGAAGGTCTTTCAAGTGCAGACCCGAAGATTCATCATTGGCAGCCATTAACAATCAGTTTCCAAGCTTTGTGTTGGCTGCTACAGTGACGCATGAACAGTACCCGCGCTACAGTGACGCGTGAACAGTATAAACGCTACAATGATTCGCTACAGTAAGCGTTGCTACAGTGCACATGAACAGTGCCGTGCTACAGTACCGCGTGAACAGTAAACGCTACAGTGTTTGAGCAGATTTGTGAAAGATATTAAAGGGTTTTATTGCTGCTCTTTACCACTTCGTATCTTGCTACTACTTTATTGAAATCTGGGCTTATTTGAGAAGAAATTGCAAGTATATTGAAGGGCTTTCAAGCAGATTTAAAGGATTTCTATAACAGGTCTGAAGATACTCATTGATAGCGATAGCTGTTGCTATATTGGTGATTTCTTGGCAAAATATATTGCTTTGGAAGGCTGTTTCATCTCCTTGGTGCTAGACGTGTTTTCCTTGCAGCAAAACTTTGGCATTTGGGTTGCTTCTACAACATGGCTGGGCATCTAATCTAATGAGGGTGTGCTGCTGTAAGTTATATCAGACTTTCCAATACTGCTGCTAATGCACTTTCAGACCAGCTTCTTGCTAGTTTGCACACCGGGTATGATATTGATTGTATTTCAAGTAAAATATTATGAATTGGAATGAATATGTTGTAATTGCAAACCTTGGTAAAACTGATTTGAGAATGAAATTATAAAGATTTGCTACAGCTTCTCTTGAATTATAATAATCAGCATTATTCTTTGTTGCCCATGCATTTCTATTTACTTGGAAAAGTCTTTGGAAAATATCTAACACATCAAGCATAGTTAATAAACCCAAAGTTTATTTAAATATAAGGCAGAAACTTGGTTTGGTTAGAGTCCACCGGGCGGTTCTTATAGGCTTGCCAACAATAGCATTGTACTTCCAGTATTTTCAGATTGTTATTATAAGATCCCTTACACTATATGCTCTCATGTTGCCCACTCCAAGATATGGGTGATCAGAAAGTGAAGTGTTACATTCCAGTTTGCTTATCTTTATTTAAGCTAATGTTAACGGGTGAAATTTCTTGTGAAAAAGCTAGAAAAATATAAGGGGGATATTACAGTGGTCTCAGAGCCAAAGTTCCTGCGAGCTTGTTGGGAGAATAGTTAAATTCAGAGTTATCAATAGATTTTAATAGAGTTGCAGAGCAGATCAAGAGGTAGTATGAACAAGAGGCTCCCCAATTATTTGAAGAGTATCAAGGCATGTCAGATGGGTTTAAAAACACGGTTTCTTTTGACTCTTTCTTGAGTTGTGTTGTAATAATGAAAGCTGGTAAAATGGGTTTGGTGAAGTACATCAAAAGAACAATGAAAGAGAAATCAAAACTTGCCATTAAAGAACGGTTAGAAATGAAAGAGAAATCAGAACTTTCCATTGATGAAGGGTCAGAGAAAGAAGTTCTTGTTTGTGATTTGCAACCCACAAGTAAGCACGAGGAAGACACAAATCAATCAACAAGCATTGATGATGGGACTCTAAGTCTTAGAGGAAATGATGGCACAAGCAAGGAGCACATGACACTTCAAGATGATTGCGAGATTGAAGAAAAGTCACCTATCAAAACTGTGAATGAAGAACGCTCGAAGTTTGAGGAAGATACCGCCATGGGATTTGACAAACCGTCCATGATGGACCAACTTCAAGGAGATATGAGTTTGTTGGTTATTTCTCTAATGGAACCTAGCATTGTTTCATCATCCTTACCTTGTCTTGGAAAGGAATCAAATGGTGGCTTGGTTGACATTGAATGGGATGTTCACACGTATGGGGATGGTCCAAAAATTCTGGTATATAGTGAAGTGGGTGGTTTGGTTAGGACTGATTTGTCATTACCAGATATGGAGATGAATGACTATCATGATACTAGTACCAGGAAAATGAAGAGAGACTCATTCACAGGGGCATTTGATCATGAAGAATACAATGATCACATTTACCTCAAGCCGAGCAATCAGCCCCTTAACACATGGGACTCAGGTGTGCTAGCACCTAAGCACAATGAGGATCTTATGTTGGATGAATTCCCCTTTGACCCAGATAATGTTCAAAACTCAGAACACAATGTAAGCTATGAGATTGCCGATGAAGAAGAAGTTGTCTTTGATGGAGAAACTTGTATGGTGAATCTCTAGATTGATTCTCAAGGAGATTGCAACCACTAATGAAGAATTTGCTGCAACTGAAATTTTCATAACAGCTAGCATTGATGATTCTTTACCTCATTATAGTGAAGTTGACATAGGTGGTTTGGGGTTTGATTACCAGACTATGCCTTTGGAGAGAGATACTTATGTTGATATCGGTATTAGTGAGTTGGGAAGTGACTTATTCAAAGAGAGAACTGTTGGCATGGTTTGTCATTGATGTCAAAGGTTGCTGGAAAGGTTGAAGGAGTTTGTTGGTTGATGATCATTGCAAAGTTCATTCATGACAAATGATATGTTCATGTTCTTGGTGTATCCAAAAGGTGCTTGTCCATTCAATTCTTGATGTCCACCATGGATCTGAGAGGTATTGATACTCATTGTTCATTCATTTCAGTAAGTTGCTTCATCTCATGGATTGATGACCACCATGGATTTATAAAGGTCTTGTTGATACTTGATGCATTCAAAGATTTCATGGTATCATGGTATTAATACTTGATGCATTCAAAGGACTTGTTCACATGGTATTGTTGCCACGGAAAGGTTGATGCAATGCTTTGTTGATATTGGTGTGAAGGAAAGTTTGCTGCAAAGGTTGGTGTATTGAAGAACCTGCATGCATTTTGAACTTGCACAAGTTGTGGTTTTGAGAAAATTCTTTGGAAGTGTTATGCCTTGCATAACCACCCCATTTTGTTTTTGGTCAAATGGGTCCCTCTTGTGTTTGTTTGTCCTTTGTGTTCTTGTTTGGGTCTTAGGAGTTGTTCTTTTCCTCCTAAGTCTTCGTTTCTTTTGTTTCTGCGGGTTCAGAACGCAGGCCGAAATCAAACTTGGAACTTTTGCAAGGTTCCTGGTTCAGTTTTCATTCCAGTCTCGGCTCTGTTTCTTGCCTTGTTGGCTTCTTTGTTGTTTTGTTTGTCTTGGACTCTTGGGTTGTTTTCTCCCTTGGGTTTTCTTTTGTTTTCTTCCTCTTTGTGTTTCTTTTCCTTTTGGCAGAAGCGAAACTCGAATGGAAAATGAACCTGGAACTTTGCAAAAGTTCCAAGTTTGGGTTTCGTTTCGATCTCGCTCCCGTTTGGTTTGCCTTGTGTTTTGTTTTCGTTTGGTGTCTTGTTTTGGGACGAGCTTCATCCCGGTCTTGTTTCCCTTTGTTCCTTTGTTTTCTTGTGTTGCCATTCTTTCCCTTTGTTGGGATCGGAACCGGAGTTGGATCCGAACCTGGAATTTTTCAAAGTTCCAAGTCCGGGTTTGGTTTCGATTCCACCCCCGTTTCTTTGTTGTCCTTTCCCTGCCGTGGGACCGAAGCCGGACTCGAATGGGATGTGGAATCTTTAACAAGGTTCGTGGTTCTATCTTGACTTCACTTCCTCTCCCGCTTTACCTTTGGTGTTCACGGTGGTTGTGTACTCACCTTCACTTCGATTCCACGCTCGACCAACCGCATTAATTGCAACCTCCTCACACGCGTGAAATGGTGTTTTAAACCTTAATTTAGGTTATTTGGCTCATTACATTTATCCAAAGCGTCTTAACGAGCTAGAGCCGAAACGACTTCAAGAGGAGCACGATTTGGTTGCGGACGAGCGTTCATGAGTGGATTCTTGTCGGTCTTCAAACCTTTCTGGTTGTGTTTCGAGGTAGGTGGGTTTCTTTCGTTCTCCCTTTGGTTTTCCCGTTTTGTTGCTTCGTTTGTTCTTCGCATGTTCGCAGGACTTGTCTTGTGGATCTTCGCTTGCGTCCGTTTGTGTTTTGTTTGGTTTCTTCTTCCGTTTTCCGTTTGTCTTTTTTTGCTTTCCCCATTTGTTTTCATTTGTTCGTTGTCGTTTTCTTTGTTCGCGGTGGCGTTTCCATTCCACCGTGCCCTAGTTTCGATTAGGGCTTTGTTTTGAAGGGTTCTTGTGTTTATGCCCTAGTGTCAGTCTTATGGATTTAATCGTAGGGTTTTGATGCCCTAGTTTTATTTAGGTCGATGGGCCGTACGAGTTAGGGTTTTCATGTCACGCCCTTTCTGCGTGAATGCCCTAGTTCTCTCGATCTCGGTCCCGTTTGTTCGGGCAGAGTTGAGCTTGAATTCTGCTTTCCTGCGCCTTCTTTGAACCTGGGTCGAAATTGATGTGGGCGTGTGGGGAGAATCTGCTTAGCCTTGGTAATCCATGGCGGAACTGGAGTCGGAAACGAACTCGTCCAATGAACTTTCGCTTAAGAGTTTGGTTCAGGAAATGATTCCGCGCCCGATGGTTTCCAATTCCGATCTCGATCCCGCCAGGCTTAGTGGGACTGGATAACTGAACAATACAAATATCGAAACTTTTGAAAGTTCCAGTTTGTAATCTAGTTCTGGTTCCGGTTCCGATTGTGTTACTTATTTCAACTCTCTGGTACCTGATCTTCTCCTGGTCCCAATCTCGACAGGTTTAAAATTTCACTGAGTATGGAGGGCTACCTAGGGAAGAATAGAGAAGTATGAAAGGTAACGCTTATGATGATGATTTCCATACCTTCTGTTCATCTAATCTAGGGTTGTCTTGCAGGAGTAAACAATGTCAGGAGCATTTGAGAAAGTCTCACAAAAGGAAGGGTAAGTAGTAGAAAGCTTAAAGGGAGTGAAGCCAAAGAAGGTAAAGGTGGAGCAATTGCCTTACACTTTGAGATATAAACACCAAGATGCCACTCTTACAACCAGCAAGTTAGATTCAGAATGGGCAGACATCACAGACCATAATCGAAAGATGCCACTCTTACAACCAGCAAGTTAGATGTCATTCAACTATGAGGAGCTGATTGTAGACACTTTCTCGGAGGAAGTGATTGGGAGGGCTGAAAGAATAGCCCAATTCGGATTGGCACATGTTACACTCTTCCCTCTATCAGTTTAGTGCTTAGAGCTTATACTCACAGCAATAGGGGCAAACAAAGAATTTCTTCATGACCTCTTATGTTATATATTTGGCTGCAAGGATGGGCATATTCCCTGGATTCAATGCAGTAGGCATATTAGGAGAAGCTCTTGGGCAAAAGAAGGCATGGGAGCACTATGATCAGTTGACCCTACAAACATCAGAGCTACATTATATAAGGGTTAATGATGCATTCCTCTATGTCATTATTAACCGATTGACAAGAGATGCTGGATATAGGATGAGTAGGGAGGCTATGGCTTTCATTGTTGAATGGGGACATTGGTATATGCAGTACACCAAGTTCTCTTACTTTAGGTTGGCAAGTTTTGATGGACATCCTCATTGACTGCCAAGATGTTGCAGTGATAGGATTGTTCTTATGGAGTTTATATATTAGGCTATGGGAGTCAATACAAAGTTTGGCAACAAACACAGGCCGAGATGCCACAAATTTCCCATGAAGTTGGGAGAATATTGCTGTGTTAACAATTTGGCGGCAAAGGTAGTGTGTGAAGAATTAAGTTACCTAAAGTTGGGATTGTATACAACCAGGAAACCCTTTGACCCAGAGCATAAGATGAATGGCCTAGCTCCCACCATTTTTGATAAACACTATAACTTGTTAGAGGATTTATGGATAGATTTGCAGGATGACTATGATGTAAGGAAAAGGAACTATGAAAGGCTTACCATCCCGCAAATGATTGAATATGGGGTAAAGGAAGACATTCCTGATACACTATCAGATGATGGTGTAGTTTTGGACCCTGGGTATGAAGCAGAGAATATAGGTACCAAGAACTTGGACCCAATAAATTGGGATGAGGAGGAGTTTATTGACATTAAACAAATTTCCAAGACAGTAATGGATAGAAGCATCCAATGGGTGGTCATGAGGATAAAGGAGCCAAAAGCTCAATCCTCAAAGAAGAGGAAAGTAGGAGGTACCCAAGGTTATAGGAGCACCAAGAGGATGACAACCCCTAAGGAACAATTGGAGTATTATCCTCCTAGCTTTGGAGGAGATGCTGATCTAGGAGTACCTACTCAAGAAACCCATGAGTCCCAAGGTGCAGAGACTACAACAGTTGGAGAAGGAGCCTCATCTCAACCTTCTCTCCCAGAAGAATCTACTAGAGAAGTACTTGCAGGCAACCTCCACGAGCAAGCTGAAAAAGATAAGCAAAAGGAGGTTGAGATTCATGATATAGACACTGATTCAAAGGCCACACAGTCAGATAATGAGCCTCTTGTGACTGCATTTGCTGAGGATATTGAAGATGTTGGGACTGAGCATGTCCTAACTCCAGAGGACCAATGGAAACTCTTTGAGGAAGCAAAGAAGGAGGCTGATGCCAAGGCACAAGTTGATGCACTTGCAAAACAACAAGAGGCTGAGGCTAGAGCAAAAACTGAAGAGCTAGCAAGGCAACATAAGGAGAAGGAGAACCTCCTGCAGTAACAAAAGGAAAATGAATGGAAAACTAATGCAGAGAGGGAGAAGTTGGCCCTCCTACAAAAGATTCATGACCTTGAGGAGGAAAAGGCCTGACAAAGAAGAGAAAAGGAAGACCTTGAGGCCAAAGCTAAGCCTGCAGAAGAGTGAAATATGCTAACCAATATTTTGCCACAATTTTTACACAATAACCAACACTTGGCCAATTTGATTAGCGTTAGCGCCAAAACCAACTCTCTATCAAAGCAACTCTAACCAAGAATGCACCCTAAAACCACTGAAGGAAGAGGGGCGGGCATATGGTCAGAAGATCCCTAGGATCAAATAAATCAACAATTGAAATTGCTTACAACTGGGAATGTAAAATAAACTCAACGCCAAGAATGTGCACACAAGATCCTTTTGAAGGCGAGGTGCTAACATATGGCGGAGTGATTATTACAAACTGAAATAATTAGGCGGATAACCAACCATGGAAGATTTCAAACTAACGAATTCATCCGTTGCGGTAGGCATCCACTCAAGAGTGGGAATTCACCACTTGACAGTGGGTACAAGAGAGATTAAACATTCATTCTCCACACTGGCAGTAAACCATCTAGGGGTGCTTAATGTGAAATTAAAGAAATAATTGCAGCAATAAAGGACTGGAACAGTACTATTGTTTACAATCTTACAATATGAGAAAGAGCTGCAAATTACATGAGAATTACAATAGCTTCAAAGCACATAAGTATTGGATGATCCCACACAATTAATTATCTTTCAAAATGCTGAACATGAATCAAAATCTGAACTTCTAGAAGTCTGATAATAATAATCAACAAACTGAAAATGAATAACCAACAACTGTGAATTCAAAGAAATGATCATAACTCTTTCATTTTACCTCTAAATTGGCTGAAACTGAATGCAAGGGTCTTCTAGAAGGATGGTGCCACTTATGCAACTAAGGAAACATCAACAAAACCAACTAATAATTACTGGCACGAATTCCCATGCTTCATGAATGGTACGGCCCAGCTGGAGGGGCGATTTGTTCCCAAAAATCAAATTTTCAATAATAAAATCTCATACTTTGCAAAGAGGGTGGCCCAAGGTCAGCAAACAATTAGCAAAAATGCCTAGAACCAAATTCAATTTATTCAAGGAGCTGTATACAAAAATCTACTTCAGCTGTAGATGAACCAGCAACTCCAAATTGACAATAAACTCCAAAATTCTTCATCAATGAGCTCAATCTGCTAGTCTGATTTGAGAAGCAGCAGATAAACCAATTAGGTGTTGTCTTTCAAACACGAAATTGATTGTAATCTAGGAGGTAAGCATCCCTCGAAGAAATAATCACAATGTCATTTTGACAGCATAACTTTAGCAATTAACAATGGATACCAAAAGCTGGAGCAAAGCTTCATCTTTAAAGAGAATGAGATGACTCTTCAATTTCCCCTCATGGTACGCCAAAAGTCACATTTGAAACTTTTCAAATTTCCAAAAGTTATTAATTCCTCCTCAAGATGGCGTCCAGTTCATGGCAATTAAAACTTCATTAAATATTTAATTTTTCCTTTATGAGGGCCTCCCCCTTCAAGTCCACCTTTTAAACACAACTTGAAGTTATCATCCTAGGCCAAGGTGGTCAACAAAGAAACATAACATTAATTGCTTTGTATTAAATAATTGCCATCAAAACTACATTTTGGAAGCTATACCAAAAATACCAACTGCTCCAACAAGAAAGAACAACTGAAGTACTGCCAACAGGACCACTGCCAACATAGTATTTACTAAAAATAGTAAACACCAAGAAAAGCCACAGAACCTCCAAGCAAAGGAAACCCTAATTTCATTTCTGATCAACCTACGGATTTCCGAAAATAGGCTATCAGTCAAAGATGAGCGTATGGCCAAAATGGGGACATTACAAAGAGGCCCAAAGAAAGAAAGATGAAGAAGAGCTCTTACTGAAGGAGGTAGAGGAACAAGCCAAACATGAACGAGAAGCGGCCAAAATGTGGGAAAGGGTTAAGGAATTGGAAAAGCAAATAAATGATATGTTGGAAGAGAGGATATTGGAAGAAGAAAGAGAGAAAGCTGAAGCTGATAGGCTTGCTAAAGAAATGGCAGAAAAGGAGCATCAACAAGAGTGTGATGAGCCCTGCTGGCTCCCTGTAATGTCCCCTTTTTTCATGAGCAATGCAGTTTAGAGGAATTAGCCTATTCCTGATCCTCGTAGGCTAATGGGACTTGATCAGAGGATTGTTTGGCAGATACCCAGTTGATTGTTGACTCATTTCGTGATTCAGTCTACATATGGAGGTGTTCTAATGATTTCTTGATATGTTTCTATTTTTAGAAACCTCATGTTATAAAGTAATGTTATGTTTGCACTTTATGCTATGAATAATTATTTTATTATAAAGTGCAAAATAATAAAATAAAATAAAATAATATTCCTTCTAGAAGGTGACTTGGGAAAGTTCTAGAAGGAGGCCGACCTCTTGAGGAAAAAGTATAAATAGACATCATGGGCTTCATTCTCATCATCCAGATTTGTTGTTGTTGATGTTGATGTTTGATGGTTGTGGAGCCTAGGGTTTCTGCAGTTTTCTTTGGCCATTGAGAATGAAAGCTCTCAATTGGTGAGCAATTTTGAGGGTGTGAAATATCACTTGAATTATTGCAAAGTCGAGGAAGTTGCTTCAAACTTTCTACTTGTACTTCAAAGCAAAATTTTATGGCCTTTGGCCAAATTTTGGTTGTATCGATTTGAGGAAATCCATTGCAGATTTTGGAGGCATTTTGGAGCTTTGGAACTTCATCATTGGGTCGATTTCATTTGTTGCACATTGCTGTTATAGTTACTAGTCATTTTCAGATTTTAATGGAGGAGAATTTTGCATATCATATTCAGATTTTTGCTTGTATGGCCTCGTTCGTGTATTGTTTCTTTGTGGGTATTTGAGCATTCATCTTGAGAGAGCTTGGCAATCATTTTGGAGTATTTTGGAGCAGCTATCAGGTTGCTGGTAAATAATTTTAGTGGTCTGATATGCTACAGCAAGGGCACCATTGGCAAGACATTTTTGTTCATATCTCATCATCGAAGCATCCTATGGTTCTGGGTATTGTTGCATTCAATTGATATCGTCGAGACAATCATTTCAAGGACAAATTTGAGGAGCTTAGAGGCTGTATTTATTTTTCTAAAATATTGCCAGGCAAGAACAGGGGCGGCTACTTGAGCAATTCGATTAGGGCTTGGAGAATATAATTTGAACTTCTTGTTGATTGCTACTTCATCTTTCATCCAAGGCACTTCTTGAGGCCAGGTTCTTCACATTTCTATCATCTTTTAGCATTGCATTTTATGTGTTATCAGTTTCAGCTGTAGGTGTGCATTATACCAGCATTATCATATTTTGTAATCCATGTAAATGCCAAGAGTCTTGGCCATATTTCATGAGCATTGTATTAGAAATTTCATTGCAATTAAGGAGATATAAGTTGCTGGTGTCATTTGAGCAATTCAGTATCATTTGTATTTAGTTTGTTAGTTTGCATACCAACTGTTTGTTAAAATACCAGTTGGCTGTAGGTGATCATTTTTCATGCTTAGTTCATATATATGCATTGGATGTTGCCACAATAAGTTGCACATTCGTGTTAGGTCATTGTTTAGACAATTTAGAGTCATTTGTAAGCATTCTCATTGATGCTAATTGAAGAAAAGATCCATTAAAACAAACTGAAATGTTATATCAGTCATATGACCCTTGTATGCAAAGTGTTTGACAAAATTACTAAGGCCAAAAATCAAAAGTTTTCAATCAGATTTGAGCAGGGTCATTACACTCCCAACCCAAACCCCCGTATTTTTGCTTATTTTTTTATGTTTTTTAGTTTTTTAAAGAAATTTCTAGAGAGAAGTAGAAGGGGTGATTTCACATAAATGCTCATAAAACTCAAATCTGAGCTAAAATTTATAGAATGGAAGTGCAGAAGGTATTAAATAACTGAAACAAAGAGAGTACAAGTTACAAACATACCCGAAATGCTCCAAATTATTTAAATAAGAAATTATTCCAGTTTGCCAGCCAAGAGAGTTGAAAACTGACAAATCCAAGCGTAGAAGACTACAAAATGATTTCTCCAGCCTGGAAACTGAGGCAAACGAATTGTAGAAGCTAGGCGCCAAGGATGCAAGAAAGAAATAGCCAAAAATGAAGGCATTTTAGCCTGCAGGAGAATCACGCCTTCCCAAAGGAGTACGCCAAGCAAGAACAAAGTATGACTTTTTGAAGATCTTGAGAGTCCTATCTGAATCAAACCCTCTGCAGAAGAATGGCGCCCAAAAGTGAAGCATACTGCCTTATTTCAAATTGGAAATTGCTGAAAAGAAATTTGATGAAGCACAAATGAACTTCTGGATGAAGCTCTCACAGGTAATCATTCGACTGGTATCTCACAGCCTCACAATTATAGATTCAATGAAGAATTGACGCTCTCCAATGAAGGTTTTCCTGAAACCCTTGTCCTCAGACAAAAATCCACAGAGAAGAATAAATTATGCAAAGTCAAATGATCAAAGATGAGTTTGACTTGCAATTTCTCCCTTTTATGCAAAAAGGCACGCACTTCTTGAAGAGCAACGCACTTTTGGTCATTTAAATACATTAAAATGTATTTAATTACCTTTTCAATAGTTATAAATTAAATCTTTGAAGTGGGCGCACCCTTTGAGTCACTTAAGTGATTTAATTTATCACTTTATAAACCTTAAGTCACTTTTAGATTTATTTAAGTGGTTTTTAAATTTTTTTTTATAAAGTCAATTTGACTTTATAATATTCCATTTAAGTTAAATAATTAACTTAATCACTTAAATACAGAGTTACAGGATACGCTAGCCTCTTTGCCCTGGTACGTGTATCACCGTACCTGATACGGATACAGGTACGGTACGGCATTGGAACGGCATAGATACCGTAGCTGGAGGTGCCCTAAAAAAACGTCTTTTTTTGGCTGTGCCTGATTCGCTAGGATTGGGGCATCCAAAATTAGCACCTAATCTTAAGTTTAACTACTGTTAAATCCTACATTTATAAGAGGAAACTATTGTTTTTAAATTTAAAAAATCTATAAAAATCCTAGCCACAATGATTCTTAACTTTAACTGTTGTTAAATCTATAAGAGAAAACTGGTTGTTTTAAAATTTAAAAATCTATAAGAACGCTAGCCGCAATAATTCTGTACGCTGTTTATAGTCTTCTCTGGATATTTTGGCGAGCAGTACAAAGTGGCACGACTTCATTACGCCTAGGTACAATCGATCTCCATGCCATCCATTAATTTTTTGGTTGTTGCCGCTTCATTCTGCTTGTCAGCAATTTGATTTTGAACTGTCAAAAATTTCCAGCTACATTTTACAATTTGCCCTGTAAAATTTATTCAAGTCAAGAATCCGTGTCGCCTCTTCCAGCTGCATATTACTCTTCAGCTGCCTATTAATTTTTACTTTGAAAAATCATCTTCAGCTGCGTGTTAATTTTTACTGTGAAAAATCATTCGCTTTTAAAAAATTATTAACTGTTGCGATTGTCTCCAATTTCTTTTTAATTGTTTATGTTTTTAAATGTTTTTTAGGTAAATTTTTTTTAATGATATTTTACATTTTTTTTAATTTAATTTTATTTCAATTATAAAATTTAATTTGATTAAATGTTTTCAATTGATTTAAAGATGTAATATTCTTTTTGTTAAAACATGTATTTATATTTAATAAATTTTTAAAAAGTCAATCTAATTCTTTTATTTAAATATAAATTTTCTATTTTCATTTTTACTATATTAAAAAAAAAATCATTTTTGAGAAATATAAAGGAATCAAATAATTGTCATATAATATATTTATTTGATTTTTTTAATTTTTGTTTATTATAGTTTTTTTCATTAAAATTTAAAAATTAAAATTGAGATTAAAATGTGAATTTAAAAGATTTAAATTATTGTTTTATACAATGTCGTATCTTGCCGTATCCATATGAGAGGTTTTTGAAAATGGTCGTATCCGTATTCGATACTGTACCCATACCTGTATCCGTATCTGTGTCCATGCAACTTTGCTTAACTCTCTCGAAACTCAGTATTTTTTTGTGCCGTCAGAAGCTAGCGAACATTGTGCTACAGATGCCTGCACTGAATCCACTACTGGAATGGAGTGGGAATGCCAATTTCCCACCAAAACGGCCACTGACTCCCTAACCAAGAACTGTCAGCCTACGAGAGTCTGAGTAATAGGCTAACCATCATCAACCAAGATCATGCTGAAAAAGGGGACATTACAATCCGCCCTCCCGGAAATTGCTTGTCCGCAAGCAATCTCAACAACAAGGAATCAACCACTCCACCAGGATCCCAAGGATAGAGTCGTGAAATGATCCTATTGTCATCAATTGTCTCCTGTAACTCCCTTATCTGATCAACTGGATCATCATGCTGTACCCTGTCAATTTCAACACCATCTGATACAGGAGAGAGAAACTCACAAGGAAGCAAGTCAAACTGCTGACAACACCTGCTCCCCAAATTTGAACGAGATATGTTGTCATCGAACATGTCTAATACATGCATACCAGAATTGTGAATCCTAAGCAGATCATGTACATGATAACTGAAAGTGAAACTGTGTAGACTCCTGACCATGTACACACTGCGAACCTCCTCAACAAGCTCTGTCTGAAATCTCGATGCACTGATGGAATCTCTGATACTATGATCAAAGCTCACCCCTAAATTAGGGTCAAGAGTGGAATCAACATCCACCTCAAAGAGCGGATTATCACAAGACAATGTAGCATCTGTCTCATAAAGAGGATTGTGTACAAACTGAGCCTCATAATTGTTCTGATCCCAATCAAATACCTCTGACCCCACTGAACTAGAAGCAAAATGATAATCCTCCTCTAGAATCTCTTGTTCTATCTTTTCACTTTTTTCATTAATGAGAATGATAGATCGCATAGTCCCATCCTTAATACCAGCTTGCTGGTCCGTTAAATCAACAATGTCATCACCCTCATAAAACCACTCCATTTGTTTATTTGTACCCTTAGGCTTAAGAGGACAATTGTGGTTTTGGTCATAAGGAGCTTTGCAATAGAGACATAGCTTCCTTTTACGCAAATCATTTATTGTTTCTCGGTCCAATGGAGCTGCAAACTTCATTTTTTCATCAACATTTTCTGATTTCTTAGATTTTAATTTGCTATCACTATAGGATGAAGATGCTTCTGCAATTGAAGTGAACTTACCACGTGAAGCTGTAAGTTCCATGCTACGAGCTTTTCTCATAGCTTCGTGCAAGGTAGGTGGATTGAATGCCTTGATCCAACCTTTCATTGGCTCATGGAGACCTTCTACAAATAGAATGACAAGTCTCCTCTTGGAGATTCCGGTAACCATAACCGAGAGCTTCTGAAACTCACCAATATAAGACTCCAAGCTACCCAACTGCTTCAGCTGAGCAAGGTCTCTGAAGTAAAGTTCTGGATCACGCCTATCAAACCTCTCAACCAATCTGTCAGTGAATTCCTGGTAAGAAGTGATCCTATCATGATGGAGTGTGACCATGCCATGGTGCCACCAGTCATGTGCCACGCTATCCAAGTGAAGTGCTGCAAATCTTATGGCATCCTCTTCTGCCATTGGACGTAGTGTCAAAAAAAGTGTCTAGTTTGCTCACCTAGGCTCGAGCTATGACTTTGCCACTGCCATCAAAATTAGTTAAAGTAAGTTTGTTGGTAGCCTGCCTTAGATCATTATACTTGTTTTTAGGCCTCCTATCTGTCCAATTCCTGCCATGCTCTCTTTTCTGGCTCAGAAATCTGTCGAAGTTAAGGTGATCCTTAACTCTTTGGGGCAAAGCATCCCACTCATCATGCTGTGTCATGATGTTATCTGCAAAATTCACATCACCTCTCTCAGCCACATTCTCCTCAACAGGATCATTTCTGATAAATGTTGGCTGAGTAGGCCTGTCATAGGTGCGTACTGGAGTAATTGTCCTCTGTCTATCTCCATGTACACTACCTTCCTGATTTGGATCCTGATTCGACTTTCTCTGAATGCTCAAATTCTGGACGTTGGTACTTAGCTGCTGGAGGATGTTCACCACCTGTTCCTATCGTGCAACAAGGCCTCTCAGTACATCTCTGGCCTCCCTGTCCTCGTCATTAAGACGGTTCCTGTATGGTCCTTCCTCATCTCTGTCAGCCATGTTATCAAACTCTAAATCTTCGTCCTGTTTGTCAAATGGAAATGCCGAAAACGGTTCAAAAGTACTTCTCTGATAACCAGGACCCCTGCGTGAGTAGTACCTGTCAAACCTGTTTTGATGTGACCGCATAAGAACTGCTAACCCTCCAGGCTGGCAGGATCAGAGCTCTGATACCACTGTTATGAGCCTTGCTGGCTCCCAACCCAAACCCCTATATTTTTGCTTATCTTTTTATGTTTTTTAGTTTTTTAAAGAAATTTCTAGAGAGAAGTAGAAGGGGCGATTTCACATAAATGCTCATAAAACTCAAATCTGAGCTAAAATTTATAGAATGGAAGTGCAGAAGGTATTAAATAACTGAAACAAAGAGATTACAAGTTACAAACATACCCGAAATGCTCTGGATTATTTAAATAAGAAATTATTCCAGTTTGCCAGCCAAGAAAGGTGAAAACTGACAAATCCAAGCGTAGAAGACTACAAAATGATTTCTCCAGCCTGGAAATTGAGGTAAACGAATTGTAGAAGCTATGCGCCAAGGATGCAAGAAAGAAATAGCCAAAAATGAAGGCGTTTTAGCCTGTAGGAGAATCACGCCATCCCAAAGGAGTACGCCAAGCAAGAACAAAGTATGACTTTTTGAAGATCCTGAGAGTCCTATCTGAATCAAACCCTCTGCAGAAGAATGGCGCCCAAAAGTGAAGCCTACTGCCTTATTTCAAATTGGAAATTGCTGAAAAGAAATTTGATGAAGCACAAATGAACTTCTGGATGAAGCTCTCACAGGTAATCATTCAACTGGTATTTGACAGCCTCACAATTACAGATTCAATGAAGAATTGACGCTCTCCAATGAAGGTTTTCCTGAAACCCTTGTCCTTAGACAAAAATCCACAGAGAAGAATAAATTATTCAAAGTCAAATGATCAAAGATGAGTTTGATTTGCAATTTCTCCCTTTTATGCAAAAAGGCACGCACTTCTTGAAGAGCAACGCACTTTTGGTCATTTAAATACATTAAAATGTATTTAATTACCTTTCAATAGTTATAAATTAAATCTTTGAAGTGGGCTCACCTTTTGAGTCACTTAAGTGATTTAATTTATCACTTTATAAACCTTAAGTCACTTTTAGATTTATTTAAGTGATTTTTTTAAATCTTTTTATAAAGTCAATTTGACTTTATAATATTCCATTTAAGTTAAATAATTAACTCAATCACTTAAATAATCATAACTCTCTCCAAACTCAGTATTTTTCTGTGCCGTCAGAAGCTGGCGAACACTGTGCTACAGATGTCTGCACTGAATCCGCTACTGGAATGAAGGATTGGGAACGTCAATTACCCACCAAAACGGCCACTGACTCCCTAACCAAGAACTGTCAGCCTACGAGAGTCTGAGTAATAGGCTAACCATCATCAACCAAGATCATGCTGAAAAAGGGGACATTATAGAGAGGTTGATTCTCAACCTAAGGTAACACTTTGGTGACCCCTCTCTTCTGCCACTTCTTCACAAGAAGTGGTTACTCCTCCTGCTATCCCAACATGGTTAAAGCTCAACTTGGAGAGAAAATAGATAGTCCAGCCCCAACCCCTAAATTGGGATGATATGATGAAAGAAATTGAGAAGGAGAGGCCCAAGAAAAAGGCTCGAGTCCTTCATTCCACCAAATTGATAGATGCTGGAGAAATTGTAGCTGAATGTGCCATTCCCATGGTGGATAAGGATAAACAAGAAATGCAATTGAGTGATTACCAACTAGGCACTGTGAACTTGGGGAGGCCTACAAGGAACCAACAAATGGACTTGATTGATATTGTAGCATCTTCCACTAAGTCAAGGATGATAAAAGATAAACAAAGGAAGGATGAGCTTAAAGCTCAATTGGATCAATTGCATAAGTTCTTGAAAGACTTATCTTCTCCTGTTTCTTTGCAATCTGTTGCTCCCGCGACACCAATTTTGTTAAGTAAGAAAGAAGTTGATGACCTTGTTGAAATGAGAAGCAAAGTAGGGATGTTGGATAGATGGATTGATCGGTTGAACCAAGAGGTGGAGGAACTGCTTGTTGAAAGTCATAAGGCTCATGAAGGTGCATGGGAATCAGTCAATGACATGATTGCATATGTTGAGACCCTCTGGAAACAAGAGGAAGAATACAAAGAACATGTCAAGAGATTGAAAGAAATTAGTAAGCTACCTCAACAAACACTTCTAGAACAATCCATCCTTGAAGAAGGTAATGAGGATTTTGTTGATAAAACTATTAACATTATCAAATTTCGGTCTTCATTCATTTTTGCACATAGAAATGAGGTACAACAGGCTAGGAAAGATTTTGCAGATCAAATTGTGGAACTCGAGGCAATTATAGCCATGATTGTGAATGAGGATGTCCCTGTAAAGGATGGTTTCCCTCTTGATGAACTAAGGAACAAATGGGATAATATATTCCAAGAGACAATACAAAAGGGAGATGATGGTGATGATTTGTTAATTGACAGGTTCATGGATATAAAAGAGGTAGTGAAGATTGCTCGGAAGGAGCTTGCTAAATTGGATGATATGCAAAAATTCACCTCTGCTGAATTGAAAAGAATAAATTTGAAGACAGTTGGGTAGATGGGCCAAATGTGGATATACTTAAACAAGTATTGGACAGTTATGATGAATACCTACTTGAACAGAAGACAGGGGAATGAAGTGGCTATAGAATATTCTTTTTTGGATGAAGCATCAAGTGGCACAACCAGCTGGGCAACTCTCTCCTACTTTTCAGGATCATAACACAAGCTCAACTAAGGATCCCCAACAGTTTGACCTTCTCCCTTTGCCTGCAGATTTTTGATAAAGAGTCATCAATGGTTAACTAAAGATCATGATGGGCAGTTACCTCATGTAGCTCCAGTTACTACTTGATTTGTGGATCTTCATTTTTGATGAGAGAAATTAGTGTTGAACTTGTCTATATGTAGAATTTCTCTGCATGTTGTAAAGGTCAGCTAGTTGAAGAAAAGATTAGCTGCCTAAAGAGAGATCTAGGATAGTTCTTACAGTTCTTAGAAGCTTTTACAGTTTTATGCAAAGATACTTAGACATCTTTACAAGTTTTTTTTTAATACAGTTTATGTTATTTCCATAATTAGTTTTAATGGTGATTTTGATGAACAATAGTCATTCGTATGCCAGTGAGTTTGTTGTGCATAAATGTCTCCCATTTGATGAAAATCAATAGAAGATTCTGAATGTGAGACTATTTTCATTGAGTTATCTGTGAATGAGATCTCTTTGTGTTTATTGATCTATGAATTTTAGTAATGAGCTGGTGATATGTTCTTGTTTGATTTTGACAGTTTAGTGATGATGAATGATTGTATGTTTTGAATTTGCACTATGAATGAATACAATGGTATAGAGTATTCTGTGGATTGTATCATTTTGTGGTTTTAGTTGTTTGAAAGAAATGCTCATTATGAAGTTTATATGTCTAAATTGAAGGAAATCTGTGTTTATGCTTTGCTGTCCTAAGCTTTGTTCTATCTTTTGATGTTTATTTACACCCCCCAAACATTAGATTAATTTGCACTATGTAGTTTGTATCCCTTTACCAGCAGGCCCCTTGAACATTACAGTGGCATAGGCCACTGGACAACATTAGCACAGTTGAGAACCAACTACAGAGACCTTGGAAGATAGGTAGCTTTAGGTTATTTATCTTTTTTAGGGGAAATAGGGTAGAAATATTTTGTTTTAATGTTGTTGTGTTACATTGACCATCAATAGGAAGGTCTGCTTTTGTTGGTGCATAGGTTTAGAAGTTTATCATTCTTCAAAGCTTACCTTCTTTGAGAGAAATCAGATGCACATTAATGTGTATCAAAAGCATAAGAAGACAAGAGATCATAAGATAAACACATGGTTTCAAGCTTATTGAGATGCTGAATTGTATTAGGGTTTCTTTCATTGTTTGGAACTTGGTTCTAAAACCCTAAATAAGGTTTATTGTGCAAAGTTAATGACATGTTTTTCTTTTGTTATCTTTGATTGGTGACTTTGTATCACCGGTTAAAGGCAACTTAAGTAATAATTTAAGAGGGATTGTTGTCATGGTTAACCAACCCTTCCTTATAGAGTAACCGACCAAACAAGTTTGAACTTATCTTATATCGCTTCAATGAAGATTGAGGGCTATGATTTAATGGTTAGTGTGGCGGGAGTATGAGATCAAAGGCTCTTATTTAAATGTTAACAACTATTTCCTGGGGCTTCATTTTGATAGGTGTCTGAATGTTTGTGCCCGAGGTTCTGTTATGTAACTATTTTGAAAAGCAATGATCAATGGTCACCATGAAGGTGCCAAACTGAAGATCAACGAACTACATTTAAAGTTTGTTTGAATTCCATCGGTCAGGGGATGGGAATCGAAGTTGATGTGCATTTGGCCATGAGTGAGTATTGTTTTGAGGTGTGAGGGAAGTTTTCAGAACGATAATTTTTGATTGATGAATTAGTGCTGATGTATGTGTGAATAAGGGAGATGGAGTTTTTGGTGGTACAAAGATAGAGCAGTGGATTGTCTGGAAACAGAGTAACCCTTTGAGTTTTGTTTATTTCTTCTGATATTAATGGAAATAGTGTATGGTTGCCAGTGAGGCATAGAGTGTAGCTAGTGAGGCTTTGCCAGTGAGGCATAGAGTGTAGCTAGTGAGGCTTTGCCAGTGAGGCATAGAATGTAACCAGTGAGGCTTTTGGCCAATGAGGCCTAATAAACTTTATTTTCAGAGTGGGTTTTCACCCTTTTAGGGTTTTCCACTCATAATTCTTGTGCTATGTCTCCTCTTGATGGTTTGTCATAGTGTGTTTAATAGGTCATCTTTGTTCAGGTATCATGTTCTGATTTACACATCATTGTGACTCACTCAACATTCAATATCTATAATGTTTGAAGTGTTTTCAATGGATCTTTTCGCATAATACAATTAAGTTAATTATTAAAATTTGGTTTCTCATTAGACCACTGATTCACCCCCGCTCCCCCACCCCTCTGTGGTCTTGTACTCCAACAACAACACCCCAAGAGGAGTATAGTAAACACCTTTCTTTGGAGCAGAGCAATCAGCTTTTCCATACTTGGGATCTGGGTGTGATGGCATCTACATATGATCAGGATCCTAGATGGGATGAATTTCCCTTTGATCCTGATGATGTTCCAATTTCAGAGGACAATGGAAACCATGACGATGCTGCTGAAGGAGCTAATTTTGAGGAGTTTAAAGGTGTTGTTGAACATAAATCTGATTTAATAATGCATGGAACTGATTATAAGCGAAGGCTTAACGAGCTTGTTGAGACTGATTCTCATCTTGGTGTTGAGCAATGTCTTCAAGTGGGTGATGAGGGACAAGAGTCTAGGGACAGCTAAGGAGTCATTGATGACAAGAATGAAAGTTCTGATTTTGACATACAGCCTATTAACAGCTCACCATCCTTGCATACTCATGAATGGAAAGGTCAATTCTTGGTGTCTGTTGAAGATGAAGTGCAAGCTCTATCTAGATTTGATCGCACTCACAGTTTGATTGGAGAACTCTGTTGGAAGGCTTAGATTGAAGAGAGACGGAAAGGAGTTAGGGATGCAGTCACTCTCCCTAATTTGCAACTTATCAAAGACTCTTTGGAGACAATGAAATCATAGTACATACACTTGATTGGAGATCGAGATTATGCCATCAAATTTGCAAAGACCATTAGTGCATTCCAAGGAAAAGAGAGAAAGGTTGATGAGATTACTCTTGAGGTTGAATCAACAAAAGATATGTTAGAAGATACTCAGATGGCACTAAGGGAGGTAAAAGATCAGCTTGCTGATTTCAAATGTTTCAAGGAGCAAGAGAATGAACAAAGAGCTGAAGAAATCAAGCAAGTAATTGATGAGTTTGATAGTCTTCAAGAGGAGTTTGACTTAGAGTATTTTCCCAAAAAATCAGACATTGCAAGTGCAGATTTGGATCATCTAGCTGGATTGGAGCAAGAGGAAATAAATGATTTTCAAATTCTTGATAATCCTCTCTTTGAAGTCGATGCAAAGGCAACTTATGAGAACACTCTCTTTGTGATGGAAGCTGAGACATGTGGTGAAGTGACCAAGCATAAGACCGAGTACGGTTTTCAATTTACTGATGATTTGATATGAAACCATGAGGATGTGTCACACTTTGTGATCGGTAATCTTCCGAGGCTGCCTATTAGTGAATGCATAAGTGGGTTAGAGGATAAAGTCTCCATATGGGAATTTTTGAATCATGGTGACTTCAACATCTTTGATATTGAGGTGTTGTCCAAACATAGTTTAGTAGCTGCTGAAAGTTTCATTACAATAAGAAGGAAAGGAGATTTCAGACTTGTTACCTATGAAGCTTAGGAGAAAGAAGGACCAAAATGGGAAGTTTACATGTTTGACAATCCATCCCTTGGGTTGAGTGATACTTTAGCCCATACTAGTTCTTTTTTGGGGATTGGGTTTGAAGACAATGATTGTTCCATGCTCCTTTGTTGTTGAAGCTTTCATGGATGGGCTTTAGGGGTTCACCAAAGAAGTCACTAATTTCCTAAGTATGCATTTGGTTTTAACTGGCACTTGGAGATGTGTTGTGTACTTTTCTCGGTGTGTTGGAGATCATTCATGGTTGGGTATCCATGCTTGGGATCCTCAACATGGTTTGACAGAGCTTATTGGGTTATGGCATGGAGGATCTTTGGAGGGATAAGGATTCAATTTTTAGAATTTATGGTGTTGTTCCCTTCTTTACTAGCCATTTGGTGGTTCCATTTGCTCATCAATAAATGGATTGGAGAGAAATTCTAAGTAAGGGTTGGAGAAATGAACAGGTGGTTACTCTTTGGAGTGTTCCTTGACACAAAAAGGATCAGATTTTGAGTCTTGAGTTTGCTGATTGGTTGCAGACCAGCCACTTTACTTTGGGAGTTACTCTCGTTCAGGAGAGTTGGCTCATTATTTTTTGTCAAGGAGGTGAAAGGTTTCGGTTGGAGATTGTTTTGAAGTGTTTGCCAACCACTTTCGAGGTGTTATTATGCAACACAATGCTCATCTCACATGCTCATACTTGGGAATTCCATTGGTACTGCTGTTATCCCTTGTGTAGAGTGCTAAAATCAGATTGTACTTTGTTGATTACATCTTTGAACAGCAGTGATTATTTGTTTCTTCAAACCTTCCAAACTTTGAGAGTTCATCTTATGAAGGTTTGTGATGTAAACTTTGATAGTTTACTCTCGGTGTTGGTTCAGGACAACGAACTTCCACATGCTTTGATTCATCATTTAGAGATTCTTAGAGTTGGAGCAGTAAGAGTTTTCAAAAGTCTTCATGATTGTATCATAATGGTTCAGAGGAGGCATGCTAGATCCATGTGGAGTTATAATGATGAGTTTGTTGAACTCTTGCAAACGATTTCTTTCCTTTTAGCAAGCAGATTTGGGGGAGTCACATTTGCAGTCGTGGCTTTGCTAGACACCATGAGGAGATATGCTGAGGAGTACGGTTATGAGTTGAGTAGACTTTCCTTCCTATTGCCCAAGATTGTGATAGGCAGTGGGAATGCAGATATGGACTTCTCATAGTCGTTTAGGCAGGAGATGTTGCATGGTATTGATTTCAAACTTCCTAGGTTTTCCAGGTTGAGTCTTGTGGATGGTAACATTTCGTAGTTACAAGGGAGGATAGTGCAAATTTGGCACGATGGTTTCACTGATGTGATTAGAGTGGTGCAACATCAGTATGGTGGGTCCTTCCTGAGATGGACGTGGGAGTTGGGACCTTGGGATCCTACTTGGTTTTGCGTGGATTAGTCTAATATTTTTGGAGTTCTAGTAGCATTGCTTGAAGACAAACAATCTTTGGGAAGGGCGAACTGTAATGTCCCCATTTTTAGCTCTACACTTTCCAGTGACTGTTAGCCTATTTTCGGAGGCCTGTAGGCTAGTTAGAGGCAGAATTAGGGTTTCCTATTTTCTAGGAGGTTTCCTTATGAGTTTTTAGGGGTTGCATGCAAGAGTTTGGCAATTTGTCTTCTAGGTCTTTTTGGGTTTTTAGAGAGCTTCAAATGGGTGTGACATGCATTTCCATTAGAGGACATTTTTGGACTTACTATTTTTAGTAAGTTACGACAGCTGTCCGATTTGTGCTCAAACGGAGTTTGGAGTCATTATTTTTAGCAGTATGCTAGTTTTAGTAAGTGTTATTTTTGGCAGTGCGGTCTGGCAGTAATTCAACACACAGTTACTATTTTTGGCAGCGCGGGCTTGGAGTCAAAATTGGAAAGTTAACAACTTAAGTTATATTACTTGAGTTCTTAAAAGGTGGTCTCTCATGTGGTCATCCAAATTGGAGGAATATTTGCATTTTATAAAGTTAATATTTGCTAAGTGAAGTTGGACGCCTAGGTTGAAGGAGCAAAAAGAATTTCAATAAATATTTTATTCTCCTCTTTTGGGCGTCCCCTTTTGAAGGGAAAGAATAATTTGAACTTTTGCGGTTTGAAGCTCATAAATACAACACCTCCCCCTCTCATTTCGTATCCATTATTCATCTCATAATGAAGTGTTGTCAGATTTTATCTAGACTCTTTTTTCGGGGTTGGAATACCTCCTAGCTTTATTTAGTTTCGGGCTTGCAAAGATAGATCCTAGCTGATTGTTGGTGCTCCTTCAGTTTCAGAGGGTGCAACTGGGCTTCAAGGTGATGGCTTCATTTGATGTTTTCTGATTTTGGGTCTGGTTGTGAATTATTTTTTCTAGTTTGTGCCTTTTTTGGTGTGTTTCCTTTAGTTTCATGTTGCTGGTTTGAGTATGGCTGAAACACGTTTTTGATTATAGCTTTTGGAGGAGTTGGGCGATTGTTTTGGGTATTGTTTCTATGCATTCCTCTAGCTTGGGCGATCCTATGCTCAAGTTTCGGTGGAGAATGTGATTTTTAGTCAAGGTCACCCTTTCCTAGAAGGCCATACCATTTGTTGATTCTGCATTGGGAAGCATGCATAAAAAATAAGAGTTGTTTGGTGGTGTTTGGCTGCTTGGATTGGGACGCCTAGTTTCTAGGCATCTTTTGCCTTCAGTTTGAGTTCATTCCGTGGAGATTTGAGGGAGATATGAGCATTTTGATGGATTCTAGGGTTGCTGGTGAAAAAATCAGAACGTTGCCATTTTACATCAGACCTTGTATTTTCTGTATTTCGCTAGATTTTCTCAATGCTTATCTTTGTATTTTCCATGGAGAACATTGTTTAACATTTGGGCTATCAGGTTGTTAAGAATATCTTAGTTTCATTGTAAAATATTTCAATATTGTAACATTGAATCAGTAGTACTGATCGACTCTTTCATTTCTGCTCTTTGTTTTCACTCCTGCTGAAGAAGTGGTCGAGTTTTGCTTTCATTTTGTTACCCGCTGGAAAGTGGAAGTGGCTGGCTATGCCGCCAAGTTTCTTGTTTATATCTACTTTCTTGTAGCCCGTTGAAAAGTGGAAGAGGCTAGCTTGCTGCCTAGTTTTTACATTTCTCAATTGGCTGGCTTGCCGCTAATAGCATTGTACTTCCATTATTTTCAGATTGTTATTATTACATCTTATGCTCTCACCTTGCCCACTCCGGGATCTAGGTGATCAAAAAGTGAAGTGTTACATTCCAGTTTATTTATCTTTCTTTAAGCTAATGCTAGCGGGTGAAGTTTCTTGTGAAAAAATTGGAAGAAACTAAGGGGGATATTACAAGCTTAGAGATGGGATAGTATCCGAATCATAAAATGACCAACTAGGAATATCATGGGGTGGATGGAATACAGTAATATGATAGGTGGATGTCGATATTAGGGTAGTGTGATGGGTATGGTATGACATGAAAGTGGTGTGAGGACTTTGCCGGATAATGGATCTACCAACTACACAAGCCTCCTGTTTGCCAGGTTTTTGCTGGATAATGGATCTACTAACTACACAAGGCGCTTGTTTGCCATGTTTTCACCATGGTACTTGTCCAAGGTGCTAGGAGGAGTGCTTTTTACCATAGGACAAATTATTTCTCTTTACTATTGCATTTGTTATTTGGATTTTTCAATTTTTTGACTTTTTTGGGTATTTTTTGATTTTTAAAAAGCGGGATACTACATGGATTTAGGCATGAAATCGCTTGAGATGGATGATGTTGAGAGGCTCATCTAGAGGCTCCCCTTCAGGAGTAGCTAGCTGATATGCACTAGATCCATATTTAGCGGTGATCACATAAGGACCTAGCAATAAGGCTCAAATTTACTTTTCTTCTCACGATCTTGGAGATTCTTCAAATTTTATTTTGAGGATGAGATCACCGATTTGGAATTCCCTAGGTTTGATCTTTTTGTTGTAGCTTTTGCGGATATGGCTTTGGTATGCTTGAAGATGGTTAAAAGCATCGAGACACTGTTCATCAAGGAGCTCTAGTTGATGCAAGCGTGCAACCCTGTACTCATCATTGATAAGATTTTTCAATGAGACTTGCAATGATGAAAGTTCAACCTCTATTGGAAAGATGGCTTTTGCACCAAAAAACAAAGATGGCTTCTACACCAAAAACAAAGGAGTATGTTGTGGCTCCAGTTGGTGTTCAGATGTTAGTATGATAAGCCCATAGGACGAGAT
This sequence comes from Sequoia sempervirens, assembly GCA_007258455.2. Classification (NCBI taxonomy): domain Eukaryota; kingdom Viridiplantae; phylum Streptophyta; class Pinopsida; order Cupressales; family Cupressaceae; genus Sequoia; species Sequoia sempervirens. The sequence continues at coordinate 42,337 of VDFB02051918.1, read as the reverse complement.
TAAGGTGAAGATGCTAGTCACAACTAGTGTCATTGACAACCTTTTTAGGGATTTTGAGCAAACTTTTATTGGTTGCCTCAGCCTGGTCGTTACCTTGAGGGTAATATGGAGTAGACCATTGATGTTGGATGTGGAAATGTTCACAAAAATTGTGAACCTCTTGATTTTTTTGAATGGTCTACAATTTTCGATGATGGAAGATAGAATATTGTAATGACAAATGATGTGGTATAAGCTAAACTTAAATTGATGAGTGCCGGTTATGAGGGTGAGGGGGATGGATTCCACCCACTTTGTAAATATTCAGTGGCAGTGATAATGAATTTATGTCCATTGGAAGAGGATGGATGGATCTTGCCAACGAGATCAAGGGCCCATTGAGAGAAAGGCCAAGGTGTAGTGATAGGTTGCAACACTTGTGAAGGGGCATGAATGAGATCATCGTGTTGCTAATAGGGAAGGCGTCTCTTGATATATTCATAGGCATCATATTTCATAGTAGCCCAATAGTACCCCGTTCTTAGAAGCTTCTTAGCTAGGACCATTCCACTAGTAATCCCCACAAATACTATCATGGACCTCTTACAATGCAAGATTAGCTTTGTTGTACCCCAAAATTAAATTTTTTGTCACACTTAGATATTTTGAAGAAATGAGTAAAAGTCTTGTTAAAACAGTCAAGAAGGTCAAAATTTGGGTGTGCATGTCTTGCATGAGGGGTTAAAATGTAAAATTGTCAAAATCCAACGATCTGGGTCTGCTCAGAGCAGCTTAATCTACAAAACCCAGATCTCAGTTTTTCATCCCTAAATTTTAGGAAAACTGCTATTTTTAGAAATTTTCTAAAATTAGTAACGTTTTCTGGGTTTTTTTGGGTTTCTTTAGAAATGGATACTGGCAAAACTTTCTAAAAATAGAAAGTTTCTAAAAATAGAAAGTTGGTCCGTCAGGGTCCAAACTGATTTTGATTAGTCTAAAATACGTCCATATCAGGCTGGTGCACAAAATCTCAAAATAATCAGTTCTGCCCTACTGGGTCTATTTTGCTTTTTTCAGAAGCATATTAGGAACTCGGAGGTCATTAATGGAGGTCAGTCAACTGCCAGGCATCAAATTTAACATTCAGAGCTTTCAACAAAAGGCGAGATGATAAACCAGCACGGAGAACGAAGAGGAAGTTGAAAAATGATAAAATTTTCTAACACTGGTGACTTTGGGCGCCCCAGGTGAAGAAAGGCGCCCATCTTTTTAGGGCATCAAATGTCAAAATTAGGGTTTGTGTCTCCAGTCAAACTTGCTCAGTTCTCTGTCAGCTCCGCAACGAATTCAACGGCGCAGTCATCAAGCGATCCAGTCATCCAGAATTCAGCATTGAATGGGGGTATCCACACTGACGTCAGAACAAGAGAAAATGAAAGTTATTAGAATTTGACTAAGTCTGGATAAAGTGGGCGCCCCTAGTGAAGAAGGGCGCCCAGCTTTTTAAGGCACCTAACTCAGCAGTTAGGGTTTGCAAATGTGCCCGTCCTCTTCAGTATTCAGCCAGCTTCGACGTGCCTGTCTTCGTCAAATCATCCGACTAGGTGTCTTCCGACAAATTCAGATCAAAGCCAAAGGTATAGAATGAAGGTTTCAAACTCTGAAGAAAATCAGATGAAATTTTCCTAAGTCTGGTGACTTTGGGCGCCCCAGGAGAGAAAAGGCGCCCAAGTTTTCAAGGGGATAAACAGATGATTTCGGAGACGAAGCTCTAACGTGATCTCTTCGCAATTGGTCCAGCTTTCCAATGAGATACTCAGCATGACAATCAGACGTCGCAGTCACCAAATCCAAAGCACCAAACATAGGGTCTGACGAAGGCTAAAAACCAAGATTCAAAGGCAAACAAAAAAAGGTTGAAAAATAATCTAACTCTGGTGAACATGGGCGCCCCCAGCCAAAATGGGCGCCCAAACTTTTGAGGGCATAAAATTCATTGTTTGGAAAAATCTCTTCCAGAAGACCCCTCATTCTTCGTCAGCTTCGCAAGGAGCATAATCATCAGTCAATCCGACGCCCGAAGATCCAGATTCGACGAGATCATCTGTAGAAGAGAAGTCAATGAAGAAATTTGAAGATCAGAAAAATGGCTATCTCTGGGTGAAATGGGCGCCCCTGGAAGGAAAAGGCTCCAATGAATTTGGAGGTCAAGATGAAGTCTTTCGCCAAAGATGCCTACAGAACATCTTTCTCAGAATCAGTCAGGCTCCGCCGTGAAACCTTCAGCTCGCCTGTCAGATCAATCTGCAAACGGGAAATCAGAGGCAAAGTTGGAGGTCAAAATGAAGAAAAGTTGAAAATGTTAAAAATTTGGCTAACACTGGGTGAAGTGGGCGCCCCTGGTGAAGATGGGCGCCCAACTTCTCATGCCATAGAAAATTTTCCAAGATTTTCAAAGAAGTTTCAAAATCACAAGGAAAAAGAGGCGTCCAAGTTCAATGAAGCTGAGGTTTAGGGTTTTGAAAAATAAAAGCAAAAGAAAGCAAAGCAAAAACAAAACCCTAAGTCTATTTAACACCTCTCTTTCATGTTATTTTCATTATTTTTGCAGGTAGCATCCAGAGTAGAAAGTTGGAGCAGCAAGTTTGAAGAATTTTTGTGATTCAAGAATCCATAGTTGCTGGTTTTACATCAGATTTTTCAAATCAGCAATCATAAACCCTTGCTTTTTCAAGCTTTTTCATCCAGAAGATCAAGTTTTTCAAGGAGAAGGCCAAGGCATTCCATTTTTCAGTCATCTGGGTCTTTTTGTCTCAATCTTCTGAAGAATTTTTCAAGAACTTCATCAAGTTGCAGCAAGTGCTTTTATTTTGCATGTCAATAAAAACCTCAGTGCATTCAAATTTCAACCATCTGGGTCCTTTCCAACAGTCTTCTGAAGAAAACCCATATCACAGCTTTTTTCAAGAAAGTTTCAAAACCTAGGGTTGGCTGCTTTTTCGATCAACCGTCAGGTTTTTGCAAATCTAATCAACTGGGTTCATTTCTAATCTTGTTCTGAACAAAACCCAGGTGGCAGCTTTTTCGGTGAAAATTTGAAGAAATTAGGGTTTGCTGCTTTTTCAGGCAAAATAGAAAATTTTCAAAAATGGACGATCTGGGTTGTCTTGTAATGAAATTATGAGCAAAACCCATATCTTAGAAAAATTTCTCAAAAAAATTTGTCCGTTGGAGCAGGAAAATCAGCATTCTAAAAATAGAAATCGCTCAAAACTTGTCAGGACCAAGGCGAGTTTACAGTCATCCTTCAAGTTTTCTGAAATGGAGTACACTCCCAATGTTTTCAAGACCGAATCAGCTCTTTATCATGATTACATAAAAACCGATGAGACAGACTTGCATCATATCAAGCCGGTGTTTGATCTATACGCCTTGGAGAGAGCAGGCAACACCTCAATCAAGAACCTAGGACATTCTGGACTCCTCGCAGTAGCGTCAATTCCTATATTAGTTCAGAGCCTTGAGTTCGTAATCGCTTGCATTAAGCATTACAACCCGGCTACTAGGGAGATCCAGTTAGCTGATGGAAGATTAATTTCTAGTCTAAAGCCTGATATGATCGAGAAGTGTTTTTCCATTCCCCCATGGCCTGAAAGCGTTACTCTCTCAAAGGGTGAATGTGAAAGGATATGGAATATGCATAAAGATAAATATAGTAAGAAGATTGCACAGAGGTGGATGAAAGAAAAACACAAGACCTTGCCAAAGAATGTTGGGCGAGGAGAGTTTAAGGACAAGATTGCCATCATCATCACTTTGCTCAACAGGGTCACTGGCTCAGAAGATGCCACCAAGTTTCAACCTTGGATGTTTTACGACATACCCCACATCATGAAGAAAACCGAGTTCTATGATTGGCCTACTTTGATTAGTGACTGCCTACATCAACAAATAATAGAATACTTCCAGTTTCATGTATTCCACATGGTGTCATACCTAGTCTACCTGGTGGCCTATCAAGGTCAATTCAGAGGGTTAAACGCCGAGGGATCATTGAGCGTACAACACAGATATAACTACTATCCCCAGTTGGAGTTCATGAAGTCGTTGCACCACTAAAAAAGGGTGAACGAGGCCTTTCTGATGTACACAGTGCGGGACCTGGACAATGAGTTGCATGTCCGTATATCTTCAGTTGCCAGGGCAATGATGGCGGAGTGGGCTGATTGGTTTATACAATTTCCCACTTTCACCTATCTCAGGGTCTATGGCTATTCAGGTGCCCCGCTCAAGTTGCCAAGGTACCCGTCAGATGAGGTCATCTTCATGGAGTTCTTGAGGTAGGCTCACGGTGTCCACATAGTCCTGAGGACCAGAAGGAAACCCTCCCTCCATTTTCCATTAGGGTTGGGAATTTATACATGCAGGACTGCTGCAGATGCCAAGACAATAAGAGAAGAGTTAGATAAATTCGGCCTCAAATCTTACAGCGAGAGACGATCATTTGACCCTCATGGTGTCTACATTGGCCGATTGGAGAAGAACTATGATCATATAGCCTCACTTGAAGATTTTTGGGCTAACTATGCAGATGAGTTTGAAGTGCGGAGGCGTAGTTACAGCAGGTTCACTCTCCATCAGATGAAGGATTGCTTAAATGAAGATATAGAAGGGTTATCAGATGATGACGAGAATGTGCTTCTCCCTATGTACACTCAGAGGCAAATCGAAGATCAGCCTCTTCCACAGGTCAACTGGGCTAATAAGGAATCCCTTTCAGTTGAAGACAAGACAAGACAAGTCCTTGAGCATAGTAAGGTTTTCCTAATCCTTAAAAGGAAGAACTCCATTCCAGTAGTAGAGCCGCCAAGGACGATTCCCTCTTCTTCCAGAGCGCAGTCAAAAGGGAAGGGCAAAAGTCAGTCTCAAGATGGCGTCAAAGGTAGTAGATCCAATAAAAATGTAAGAAGAAGGTTAGACTTCTCAGGCATAGTCATACAGGAGCAGCCTACAGTTGATTCAGAAGCTCCTCCTGATGAGCCCGTACTTCAGAATGAAGCAGAGGAGCCACCTTCAACACATGTTCCTGTACCTTTGACAGGTTCTTCACCGATTCACATTGACCTTGATATTGAAGATGATGAGGAAGTTACAGTTGCACCTCCTAAGGAAGTTAGTAAAGATACTACTGTATCTTGGCTTGAGAACTCCTTGGGAAGGGTAAGAAGAAGGCCTTCATATCAAGTGAGTGTTGATGATCTCGATAACATCTATCAGGAACCTCCTAAGAAGAAGGCAAAGAAGCAAGTTCACTTTGATAGGAATCCTGATAACGAGATAGTCATGGAGATTGCATTGCCCCCAGAAGACAAGAACAGGGATGAGGTGAATATGGATGATTTCGTCATGGTCAAGGCTAATCTTGGTAGAAATACCAGACATGCAGATTTGAGTCTCTTCAAAGTTGTATCCGAAAACCTTCAGGAGAGAGTGCTTAAAGATGGAGAAGACAAGGCAGCCCTCAAAGCTGAAAATCAGCAGCTCAGGCTTTTCATTTCTAACCTTGACCGTGGTTCTTCACAAGCAACCCAATTGCTGCCCCAGGTCTTGGAGACACCAGCTGATCACCATCAGTTAAGACAGCTGGTCATATGTGGGAAAGAGACTCAGGAGTGGATTGAGAGCTTCATTGTCAGAGGAAAGGAGATTTTGGCACGGATGTTCCAGTTAAGAGAAAACGCTCATGAGCTACGTCAAGGCATCCAAGGGTTTGAACAAACACTGGCTGAAGTAAAACCGAGACATGAGATCATCATTGCTGATTTAGACACGGCTTACGGTTCAGCAGTTTCAAGAGAACATAAGAGACAAATCCTTGCCTGGAGAGAGCATCATGTTTTCAAAGTTAAAACCTATGAGAGGATATCCGAAGAATTCATTGCCTATAGACAAAGGGTGGTTGAAGCTCTTCTTTTCATCAGCGAATTCATCATAGAGATCCCTTCTCAGTACAGTCTTGAAGACGGTTCTTACGTCAGGCTTGAGGAAGTGCAAGATCAGTTTCAGAGTGTTGTTCACAGTTGCAGTCTAGTTGGCGGAAGGATAGGTCATATTTCGATGATGTCAACAAAGTTCAACAAAGCGGCCAATGAGGTCGAAGATTTCCTTAGATCTATTGCAGATGCTGAAGATATTCTAGAAAAGCGGTGCTTTGCTGTTGATGGCATAGATGCACTGAACCGGGACACAATCTCTAACTTCCTAGCGGATGTGATCGAGCTTTAAAGCAGCTTTCTTTCCCGCTTTCTTTCTATTCTTGGAATAAATCTTATCCATTCTTTGAGGATAGAAAGAGGCTAAAATGTAATAGTTGGCATTTCCCGCTTTTTATGCTTTCTAGTGTTTTAGATGTTATCTTCTTTCTAGATTTAGTAATAAAGCTTGCCTACTGAGCAAGCCCTAGATTGTGAAAGCAAGGAAATTTTAGGGTTCCCTACTCCTCTGCTTCTCTATAAATAAGAGCCTTTGCTCATTTAGTTTCTTTAACCGTGCTAGAGATAACAAAACGCTGAGCCTATTGTGCCTTCTATTTGTTATTTGAGTATTATTCAATTGTGTTGTGATAGCAAATTGTTGAGCCTCTTTAGCCAACAAGGAGTTAGTGTGATTGCTGTTTCTAGTGTGTAAGAACAAGATTGCAAGCCTCCTTAGCGGCAATTTCTTGTTCCAAGCATGTTAGAAGTGAGTTATGTTCCAGAGATTTGAGTAATAAAATCATGAGCCTCCTTTGCCTTGGTCCAAAATCTCAGATTTCCGTTATTTATGTTCTGCTTTTATGATCTTGATTTCAACTTACAGTGAAGTGTGTAGGTGTTTGTTGAGAGAGAGGTTATTAAAGTATTTTGTCAGAAAATCTACCTTGTTCATTTCTAGTTTCTCTTGCTCTGCTATTACTTGAGAAGTTAGAAACGTCTCTAGTTTAAGTTAGTCGTAGTTGAAGTTCTCAAAATCAGAAAATCTCAGCTGCGGCGTTTGTGTTTAATAAACCTTGTGCTCTAAGCTGATCAAAAAAGATAGGCAACTTAGTTTTAGTTTACTTTCTTTCAACACCATCAGCAAGAGAGAGCTTCCCGTCCTAATTTGAAGAGCAGTTTATCTGTACATAGCTGTCCGTTTCAAATACGCATTCCAGAGGTGCGAATTTAAATGCCAACAAGCTTCAACTGTGTTTAAACAACATAGTAGAGAACCATCATAACCTAGTTGATAAAGCTTATCTTCCAAAAGAGTGTAGTGAGATGAGCCTTGGATAAATGATTTTTGTTGTTTACTCGTAAGGTTAGGTGGAAGGACTTGGTCATGGAGGTAAGTATATATATCGTAGCACCATGGGGACTTAGGACCAACAATCTCACACTCCATGTCGTTATCAGGCACATTGTAAGTTGGGATGAGTAGCTGTTCTACAAGGAATTCACATCTTTGACTGTCATGTGGCATACTAACAAAGACCCAATTGTAGCCATGGCATCAACAACTTTGTTGTTAAAGTGAGGAACTTGTTCAAATCGGATATGTGTGGTACTACTTGAAATTATCAACCATGTGTTTGTAGGGAAGGAGCTTATCATCCTATGTTTGAAACTCTTTATTAACTTGTTTAATGGCAAGTTGTGAATCCTTATAGACTTGAAATTGGGTGATATTCCATTGAGCGACCATTATCAATCTTGTGATCAAGGCTTTGGGGATAAGACCCATTCGCCCCTAGGCGACCGAGTCCCTTTTGGCATGCTGAATCCAAATTTTGGTGACAGGTACACATCAGTCCGCACTTTCTAGACATACTTGCAAATTATTGTTTCAGTTTGTGTATTTCCTGAATATTGCAATTTATCATATTAGGTCATATGTCTAATTAGGGTAATCATTCCAAATCATTTCCAATTCATTCCTAAGACTCAAAAAGAGGCAGATCCAAGTTTGATTGACTCACCTTGGAGGTTGTAAGTCAATGTATGCACCTTGTTGATTTGCATCCTAATGAAATCCTAGAAATGTTGGAATAGACCTTAGGTTTTAGAAACTAAACTTAGGGCATCCCCACATTTTTATGTTTCAGTTGATTTACAAAAATTCTAGCGTCATAACAAAACATGCTCAATAGGCACAATCAAAGGAAAAACTTCTAAACACATGACAAAGAGATATTCTGATCTCAACTCGACACTAAGGACTTTGAAAATAAGATTAATATTTGTTCAAATCTATTTGCAATTGAGGCAACAACAATAAGGAATTTTCCATTTATGCAACTCTAGATCAATATACCTACAAAAGGCAACACAAGTAATCTAGATTTTAACAAAAATGTTATACATGACTAAACAACAAAGGACGTAGGATTCAGACCAGTGGTGTGTCTAACAAATTCTTGGCACATGGTACAAAGCACTAACTCTGCTCGATCTGCTATCCTCTCCTCAATGATGCTCTCCTTCCTCAACCGGAAGGGGGAACTGTACTTTATCTTGCATTCACCTCATTACAACATCAAGGCAGTTAGTCTAGTCAAATATACACATTTTTATATCAAATTGATGACCATCTTGTTTAAATCAGCAACATCATAGTATAAAACATGAAGTCTCATTAATCATTTAATTCTGTTTATGTATATCATTTATCTATCCACTATTTTCTAACAATAATAATAGTCAAAATTTAAATTTCAGTCATTAAAACATTCATATCTGGTATTAAATTTTTCACACAGAAGTGCATGAAAGAACAATCATCACCTTATAATCATTCATATTCGAAATACATGAAAGAAAATCATGTCTTTTCATAGCATCATCTAATTACCATAATTTAAATAATTGAAATATGTTTTCAATAATTGTTCCAAAAACGAGGTGTAACTTCTTCTCCCCCTTAGAAAACTCATCATTCTCGATGGCTTGGTTCAAACAAGTATCAAAAATTCTAGAGAATAACAAAAGACTGATTAAACTTAAACAAACAAATGAGAAAAGCTCGGTAGAATTCTGCGTAATCGTCCTAGGTGGCACTATCCTCCAAGTATTGGTCCCATTGGACCTTCCACTGAGTGACTTCCTTGCTTGCGAATCTTTCTAAGAGGCTCGATCATAACCACTCCAGAACCTAAAGAGCATTCCAATCAAGCACATGAGCAAAATCAGAAACGTATTTCTTTAAATATGAAACATGAAAAACATTATGCAAACGAGCAAGAGCAAGTGATAAAGAAATTTTGTATGCAACTGGGTTGATCACTTTGTTGCAAGTTATAAGGTGTTGTCATTGATGTCAACTGGTTAACTGGTTGCCAACTGGTTGCTGTTGTCATTTATGTCATGAATGTTGGTTATTGGCTGTATATGTTGAGGATATTCAGAAAATTGTAATAAAGATAGGTAGCAGGTATTCAGTGTTTGCTCCGGGTTTTGCTGCTATGCTAGTAAGGATCTGAGTTATTGATCATGGCTGTTGGAAGTTGCTATATCCAGATTTTGGGTTTCTGGATCGTTGTACAGTGTGAGATATGTTCACCAGTTGTGAATTGAGCTTTTATGTGTATTTGGCTGAGGTCTAGGAGAAATGTTGTTGCTCCAGATTTCTTCTTGTTCGGGTCGTATTACTTGCGGTTCTCGGCATAAGCTGATGAGGTTGTATTCAAGTGAAGTTTGTTGACCGGAAAGATTGGATCGTGTTAAGGTTGCATGTGCTTAATTGATTATGTGTTTTACACGGGTATTGGCCGACCTTGTGTTTAACACTACTTACGAAGTTCATGGAAGCGTGTTAAGGCGTGTTGGGACTTATTTAGGTCCTTATTAAGTGTGAGTTTCGGTCGCCCTCATTCTAATTCCACCATAGAATGCTTTGGCGTCGATCTAATTTGAATTTGAAAATACAAATGGTGTGTGGCCGACTTTGGATGAGTTTCAAGGTTGAAGTTGGTATAAATAAGAGTCGAGATGATTGTGAAAAAAGTAGTACAAGTGCAAGAGCAAGATAGATGCGAAATAAAGTGTGTGGTCGAGATAGATGCGAAATAAGGTGCGAAATCTAATTGTTGAATTTCTAGAGGTAGTGAGTTGAAGGTGTACTTTACCATTCAAGCATGTCTGCAAGATAGATGCAAGATAGATGTGAAATAAAGTGTGTGGTTGAGCAATAAAGTGGGTGGTTGAGATAGATGCAAAATCTAATTGTTGAGTTTTTGGAGGCAGTGAGCTGAAGGTGTACTCTATCATTCAAGCATGTCTGCAAGTGTGTGAGCGAATTGTGGTGGAAATCTCCGCTGCATTGAGATAGTTTTCTCTTTGTAACAAATCTCTTCTATCTTCTTTGTATTTGTGTGGCAGTGAGCCCTCTGGGTGGTTAACCCTTATTGGACAGTGAGTCCTGCTTTGGACAGTAAGTCTCGTTTTGGCAGTGAGCCTTTGTATTCGGTTTTGATATTCTTCATATTGTGAGCTAATCCTCAGCATGGTTTTTCCCTTATTGGGTTTTCCACATAAATCTGGTGTTGTGTGTATGGTTTTTGCTTCTTTCAATTTCTGCTTTTACATTTAATGATTAATCACATTAGTAGAGTAAAGCATTTGTGAATAGTAATTGATCTAACCTCTGGTGGAAGTTTTAATTGCTACAATTGATTCACCCCCTCTCAGTTGTCTTGTTGAACACACTTCTAGGACCTCAAATGGGCCCACATATCTAGGAGCAAGCTTGCTTGACTTCCCAAACTTGATTGAACTCATATGGGGTTTGACTCTCAAAAGAACTTTGTCTCCAACAACAAACTATCGTAGGGTTTGTTTTGCATCAACACAACTCTTTTTGCCTGTCGTTAGCCTCAACCAATGTTTGTTTAATCAACTTAACTTGTTCTTCCTTTTCTATCAGCATCTTTGGTCCTACACACACTTTATCCTCTAGTCCATCCCAATTGATAGTTGTTCTACATCTTTGACCATACAGTGCCTCAATGGGAGCCATTTTAATAGTAGTTTCGTAAGAATTGTTATTGGCAAATTCAACAAGAGGAAGATATTCCTCCCAATTATATTGTTGCTCCATGCAATACATATGCAATAAATTCATTGAAACTTGGTTAACTCTTTTAGTTTGTTCACTAGTTGTTGGAAAAATTATTATTGTCATTAATGTCAAAGGTGGAAAATTAAAATTAAATGCTATGTGGGCCGACCTCCCCTAATTGTGGCGCCCATTTCTAGTGGGTTTGAAAAATAAAAGTAAGTTAATTTTATATTTGAAAAGAGGGCTGACCCCCTTAGAGAGTTGTGCCCACCTTGGAGAATAAAATAAAATAAAGAAAAAATATATTTGATGCTGGGCCAACCCCCTTTGAAGAGTCACCCCTCTTGGGTGAAGAGTCATGAAGGTATGTATAAGAAAAGGTTGTGAGGAGGTTTCAAATCAATCAATTCAAGGGGTATTTGTTATATGAAGAGCAGAAATTAAAAGCTATTCAGGCAGATTTATAAGACACATGTGAGCAAATTTATAGCAACGATTTTGTGAAGGGAAAAGAAGTGACACAAGCAAGATCATGGTAGTTTATTAGCATATATTATGAGGACATTATCGCCGAATTTGTGAAGACATTAATTGCCAATTTGTGAAGACTATATTGCAGATCTACGAGAGGGAGTTTGGCAGATTTGTGAGAAGGTGTTAGAGCAGATCTAAGAAGTTGCAAATAAAAATTATTATATTGTTCTCGTGGAGGTTGGAGCCTCCTACTTGAGGAGATTGTGAGGTTGGAGCCTCTTAGTGAAAGAGATTGGAGTCTCTTGTTGAGTTGGCGCTTAGTGGTGGGGATTGGAGTTTTCAGTGGGTTGGTGCCTATGAATTTTGTAAGAAGATTTATGCTAGCAAGTTTTTTCCGTGGTTTTCTTCTGCAAGGGTTTCCACGTAAAATTGTGTGTCTCTTGTGCATCTTCTTTCTTCTTTATTGTTACTTCTTGCGTGAACGATACTACTATGAATAATTAGAGCTTGAAGTAATATTGCTATGCTTAATTAAGTTGAGAAGACGTAAAGTTTTGATCTATACTTATTCACCCCCCTTCTCAGTATAAGTGTGTGTTTCATCATTAGTTTCAAGATGATAAGGCGTACTAATTTTCAGTTGAGTCCCCAACATTGGAAACAAGGTTTGCCAAAACCTTGAGGTTATCCACACATCTCTATCTGAGATGATCTTTTCAGGAACTCCATGCAATCGAAAAAATTCTTGAACAAATCTCCTAGCTGTTGATGTGTTTTTCGTGGCCACACCAACACAGAATAAAGTTTCCCAAGGGTTACTCTATCCTCTCTTGAACAAAGTCTCCTGCATGCTAAGATTGCGAGAAAGATCATGCATTTAACTCCAAGGTTCCTTCATGCAGCGGATATAATCTTAGTTGGCTCGTTGTGATTTGCTGGTATTTCAAGGGAACTTACACGATTGTTCAGCTGGAGCTCAAAGAGAAAGGAATTTTCACAAGATTTGGAAGAATTTTAATGAAGTTCAGGTTTCCTAATACTAATCAGAAAATACTGAATATAAATGGTTGCAGGGATAAGAGATGCTATGAGCTACTTTAAGTGTGAGACGTGGCGATCAATTCTCACAGACTTCAACCAAGCTCTGTTTTGCCTCACTTCGGATAACTTCCACAGAACTAGTGCAATCTTCAAAGGAGTAACTAGAGATATTCAAACCACGATTCAATATGCAAATACCATCACAACGACGCATACCAACATTCAAACCGAAATTGAAGTTAAGTCCACAATGTTCCAGTCAACCACGCAAGGCAAACCCACCATCAGTGAGCCCGCTAGTGGTATGGATAAGCGAAGCTTGCTCAAATTAAACACCACATTCCACATTTACTAACTACTTGCATGAAATGAAATCTACTTTACTTTAAGCTACTTTATGATTCTAAGTGAATTGGAAGGACAAAGAAGCTTCGCTAGCTACCCACAACAAAAGACAAAATCACCATCAATGAAAACTCTTTTTATTATGAGAGTGTTCACAACAACTTCTTACAAAGCATTCAAATGGAAGACTTTCCTTCCTTTTCAATCTAAGCTACTAATCTATGCTATGTTATCTCTAAGCTGTCTCTCTACTATTCTATCTCATCTAATCTCTAATCTCCTAATGAGGTACAAATGAGGGGGGATGCCCCTTTTATAGCTGGCCAAGTCCAATGGACGGCTCATATTACAATCAGATGGATGGCCCAGATCGTGCCACCTCAGCCCTGAACAAGATTCACCCTAAAAACCGCCACCAAGAAGAGTGGGGTAATAAATGAGCAATTAATGTCCGCCATCCTTCTAGAAGATTCCTATCTGGAAACGCATTCGCATTGCTCTTGTTCTTTTTCTTGATTGCAAATTGGATGAGTCTGATCATCATGGCTTCAACCTCTTCCTTAGCCTTGAGGGCATTTCAGTGCTTGAGGATGATCTTTAATGCTTGGGTCTCCATTATTTCTCCATCTTGATCCTGAAGGATTTTCCAGTCTTGGACTAGACCATTTCTTCCTTGCCACCTGTCTCCCTGAGTTGGGTGCATACTAGGTCTTTGTGGAGAAACATCCAACACTTAGCCGTTTCTTTCATCATCTTCCTTCATGGATTGGGCGCAAATGAGACATCATGGAGGAGATTCAACATGTAACTTCATCTTCTTTTGAATGTTGTCTCGGAGTATTTGTTCCATCACCTCAAGTCATCATGCTTTGGTCGCGTCATTCATCCTGCAAAACAAACAAAAAGAAGAGCATCAAAACACTTCATGATATAAAAGCTCTTCACTTACTTGATCCCTATGTTCTGATCTTCAAGGTCCAATTGGTCCTGGGATCTAATGAAATTCATCATTTTTCTCTAGCATAACTTTGCATCGTGGGCGTATTTAGAGACTTGTGTGTTCATTTCATAGGGTCCTCTTCAAGGGCGCATTTACAACCTTGTGTTTGGAGTTTGTACCTTAGAAATTTCTCCACCTTGAGGGCGCATTTGAAATTTTGATGTTCGAGTTTCACTTCATCTTCAAATTCTTCATGCCTTAGACAAATTTCATCTCTTCCTTGTGAGCGTATTTCACCTCTTGTCCTAGGGCGCATATTGCCCTTGGTGTTCTCATACTCAATGCCTTAGGCATTTTCTTAAGCTTCCTCCTCCCTGGGCGTATTTAGAGGGGTGTATTCTCACACATTTCCCTCCTGCCTTAGAATATTTTTCCCTTTGGGGCTTGGGTGCATTTCAGGTCCTCTACTTCTATTTTTCCATCCTTAGAAACTTTTTTTTGTACCTTCACAAGCTTGGGCGCATTTAGGAGGCCAAGCTTCTATTTTGATTGCCTTAGCAAAATTTCGTGTCCCACTTCTCCTTTGGGTGCATTTGATGTATGCTACTTCCATTTTCAAATACTTAGCACAATTTCTTAGTCACCTCTTATCCAAGGGCGCATTTTACCCCCTTGCTTTCATTTTTGACACTCAGCATATTCCCAAACCTCCCCTTTCACCTTGGGCGCATTTCACTAGCCCTACTTTCAATTCACTTGCATTAGAAAAATTTCCACGCTCAACCTTGTCCTTGGGCACATTTAGGTAGGCCAACTTCCACTTCATGACTCAAAAGATGCCTTCTCCACTTTGGGGGCGCTTGGACCCATGGACTTCCATTTTGAACACTTAGAAAATATTCCCATCAACTTATCCAAGCTAAGGCGCATTTAGCACCTCATACTTTCAACTTTCATCACTTAGAAGATTTTCAAGTCCTCCTCTTGTCTTGGGCGCAATTCCACCCTTGAGCTTTCATTTTAAATGACAGCCAAATTTCCAAATCCAACTCTCCACTAGGGTGCATTTAGGTAGCTGGGCTTTCACTTTACCTGCCTTAGAAACATTTTGTTACTTCATTCTTCAAGTGGGGCGCATTTGGGGTGGGCTACTTCTAGTTTCTCAGACTCAGAAAAAATTCTTAAGCTCTCCCTTCACCTTGGGCGCATTTCCACCTCTCTACTTTAATTTTTGAATACTTCGACACTTTTCATTCTCTTCACTCCAGCTTGGGGCACATTTCAGGGGGTCTTCTTTCAATTTGCAACACTTAGAGTATTTTTCACCTTCACGTTCTCTTCAAGGGCGCATTTGAGGGATTGTACTTCTGGTTTGCAACACTTAGCAGATTTCAAGCCCCTCAACTCTTAGCCTAGGCGCATACTGGTGGGTGAGTTTCTAGTTTCAGACTTTGAAAGATTTTCATCAATCTTTTGAATCCTGGGCGCATTTGGACGCTGGGACCTCAAGTTTCAGACTTAGCAACCCTTCATGCTTGCTTGTCCTTGTTTACTATTTTTAGAAAGTTTCAAAGCCTTCACAATTTTCAAGGATTTTCCACTTTTGAAGACTTGATCTTTGCTCAACTTGACCCTTGTGACGAGACCAGCCTGTTGACACCTGATGTTTGCATGTACCTGCCATTTTTAGTGACTTGCTAAAAATAGTAAATGTTCAGAATGAGCTCAAATTTCACGAGTAGACTCCCTGAAGACTGTTGATCGTGATAGGGTACCACTTTTTGGAGACTCTCGCATTTCACCCTATCTTTTAGGAAACCCTAATCCTTCTGCATGGACCTGCTAAAAATAGTAAGTGCCTAATTTTCAAACTTCTGTAACTCTGTTTGACTTGGAATTTGTTCCATGGGGTCCTCATCACTTGCTTGACCTGCTCACACTGGTGCCTCGTGCTGACTTGCTATTTACAGCCTGTTTCAGAAGTGGCTTACTATAAATAGTAAGTGCTCAGATTGCCTTCAAATTTTACTACTGGATTCCTTGAGAGATGTTGATTGCATTGGGATACTTCAGTTTTCAGAGATTCGAGCGTTTTATCCCTCATTTTGAGTCCCAAAGTTGAAACCCTAATTTGAGTTGCATGTGCCTTAAACGACCTCCGTTTGACCCCGTTTTTGTTGCATGTCGCCTTGTTCGTGATTCTGAAGTGTTGGGGAGCTGTTGGAGTGGACCTGCTAAAAATAGTAAGTGTCTGGAAAAGTGACCAATCGCCTGCCGGGTGAGGTTGCATGTCACACTACTCGAGAGATCTCAAAAAACCCAGAAAAACCCAGAAAATTAGACTGCATGCGGGCATTGGCTAAAAATAGTAAGTTCCTGAAAAGTGATCAATTCTGCTTGCATGTTACTTCGTTGCGTAGCTCTTGAAAAACCCATAAAGAATAACCTGACATGCATCGAAAAATCCTGCATGCAAACCCTCGAAATGGCTCCTGAAGTCAACTGTTGAAAGTCCATATCTCAGCTTTCATGTTATACCATCGCGGAGGTCTCAAAAAACCCAGAAAGATTCTCCAAACATGCATTGAAAAAGCACACATGCAAACCCTAAAATGGCTCTTGAACACAGACTGCTAAAAATAACAAGTGGTTAGATTCAACTCAAAATTTGATGGCAAGCAACTTAAGGTGCTCTGGACGCAGTGTCAAGCTCGGACTTCAATTTGCTTACTCGAATCAACCTCAAACTGGCATGAAGAAGCAAACCCTAATTCTTCAGACTTAGCTAAAATTTCAATTCAGACGGGCACATCCCCAAAAAGACAGACAAAACAAGAGAGAGACAGAGACCAACAAAAAACCAAGCCAAAAGACCCAAATGAAGCAAAAACTAGGGGGTCCCCATTTGCAATGGGGTGATGTGTGAAAAGGTCACAACACTAGCCAACATTGGGGCTCCATCAGTTAAGTTACTTGGAATAAAGTGAGCAGCTTTTGTGAGTTTATCCACCACCACCAAAATCATATCATGACAATTTCTTGATTTAGGAAGTTCTTGGAGAAAATCCATGCTAATGACTTAGCATTTCTAGTTAGGAACTTCATGTGGATACAACAATCTTGTTGGGTGTTGGTGTTCAAATTTGATTTGCTAACACTCTAAGCATTTAGCAACAAAATTTGTGACATCTTGCTTCATTCTGTTCCAGAAATATAGTGTTTTCACATTAGCTAACAACTTAGTTACTCCTAGTTTTCCTAAATAAAGGGGCACAATGAGCTTCTTTTAAAACAAAGTTTCTCAAGTCACCTTGATTGGGTATGAACATTCTATCTTTGTATCTTAATAGCCAGCCCATTGGCTTCAGATCAATATCTATCATAGTTGACATCTTGAGGATTTTCTGAGAGTGCATTCATGACTTGTTCATAAAACTCGTCGCCTGGAGAATTCCTCATGACTTGCTCTTGGAAGGTTGTTGAATAGTGGCTATTGCTGCAATATGCCTCTTGTGACTTACAACGATAGATGCTTGATTTTCTTTCCCTTTTATGCAATTGATTTTGAAGTCATACATTAGTTCTAGCCAATGCCTTTGGCGTGCGTTTAGGTTTGGTTGAGTGAAAATATATTTAGGTCCTTGATTGTTTGGTTGAAGTTCAAAGTGCTTCTCCAACAAATAATGCCTCCAAACTTGCAAGGCATGCACGATTGCCGCCAATTCCAAGTCATGTGGAACATTATTCAATTCATATTGTTGGAGTTTCCTCAATTCATAAGCCACATTTGATTGTCTTGCATGAGCACCCACCCCAATCCTTCTCTTGATGCATCGGTAGCAACCACAAAATGGTCCTTTGGATCAAAGGCTTTAAGAATTGGAGCAAATGTTAATTTCTTCTTCAGAATTCAAAAAACTTCCTCACAATTTTCTGTCCACTCAAATCGTTTTCCTTTCCTTTGAAGTGAGGTAATGGGATTTGCATTGTTGGAAAATTTAGAACAAATTTCCTGTAATACTTGGCTAGTTCCATTAATACTGCATACCTCATGCACGTTCTTGGGTGCTAACCAATCCATGATTACTCGGATCTTTATGGGATCAATAGCAATTCCCTTTGTAGAGATTATGTGCCTCAAATATTGCACTTCTTTTTGGAAAAAAGGTGCATTTAGATAGCTTCCCATACAATTTGTGTTCCCTTAAACATTTAAGAACTAGTCTCAAATGATGAGCATGTTCCTCCTCATCCTTGGAGTATATCGAAATACTAATTTACTGATTCGCCTCCTGTAGCCTTTGGATACGATTTGATTCGTACCAAATATGAAATTCGGGTACGATACGATGGAAATTCGACCAGGATTCAAAATTTGGTCTGCGGATTCGAGCTGGATTCGATTCGCCACTACGAATTCGACAAGGATACAACAAGAGGAATCCACAACGAATCTAGACGTGAAAACGCCTAGGCCGCGGAAAAAGTGCTTTTTTTAGCATTTTTTAATCATTTTTTGACCAACAGTTGACTTCTAAATAATTTAATATTCATGCCAACCCTAATTTATGTGATGTCCCGATGCGGGCCCCTATCGGAAGGTGACGTAGGTCTGTCCGAGCGGTTTGCCCAGCCACGTGTCCGGGGTCTTTGGCGGGAGTACCTATCCTGGGGATGCCCCCTTAACGCTAAGAGGGGTGCCATTCACTACCAGTCCGGGCTTTTGGTGCAACGGTAACTAACTTGGTATCAGAGCTGGAGGTCTCGAGGTCGAGACTCGCGGAGCGTGGTGGGCCCCTATAACGCTGCACTCCCTGTGATAGGTACTCCGCCAAAGACTCTCGACATCGGTCAAACTTCTGGACACTCTACGCCACTCTTCCATAGGGGCCCCGCGATCGGGACATCAATAAATTTCACCACGCTCCGCGAGTCTCGACCTCGAGACCTCCAGCTCTGATACCAAGTTAGTTACCGTTGCACCAAAAGCCCGGACTGGTAGTGAATGGCACCCCTCTTAGCGTTAAGGGGGCATCCCCAGGATAGGTACTCCCGCCAAAGACCCCAGACACGTGGCTGGGCAAACCGCTCGGACAGACCTACGTCACCTTCCGATAGGGGCCCGCATCGGGACATCACAATTTATGTCTCCAAACACACTAAATAGGTAAAAGCAATCTCATTTAACAATTTGTGAATGAAAAACAAGTTTTTTTGCCTCCATTGCTGAACTTTCTCTCTTGCTTGCACAAGCTTGAATAGACTTGAAGGCTGACTGTGTGATGAGCCCAACTGGCTCCTCTTCTCAAACCCCTGTATTTTGCTTATCTTTTTGTGTTTTTTTAGTTTTTTAGAGAAATTTCTAGAGAGAAGTAGAAGGGGGCGTTTGCACATTTTTGCTCATAAAACTCAAATCTGAGCTAAAATTGACAAAATGAAAGTGCAGAAGGTATTAAATTACTGTAACAAAGAGAATACACATGATAGACATACCCGAAATGCTCCAGATTATTTAATTAAGAAAATATTCTAGTTTGTCAGCCAAGAATGGTGAAAACTGGCAGAATTGGACGCCAGAGCTACAGATCTGACTTCTCCCCAGCAAAAACTGGATACAGTCAGCAGTGAAGGATGGACGCCAAGTATGGAACACTGTTTGAAGCAAAAAGGAAGGCGTTTTTGCAAGTTACATCACACGCCTAGCCTCTAGGACGTTTTTGCAAGGCTGGAAAGTACGGCCCAAGCAAGAACATTGAAGTATGAGCGCTGAAAGTGCAGAAACTTGAAGATGACGCCCTAAAGCTGAAACCCTCCTGTCTTTATTGTAAAATACTGAAAACTACACAGAAAATCCTCATTGAAGCACTGTAGAACTCCTGAATTGAAGCTCCTGCTGTTGCAATCATTCAACTGATCTTTCACAGTCTCACAATCACAAATCTGTGAAGAATTGTTGCTCTTCAGAGATAAACTATGCTGAAACCCTTGTCTCAGAGAAAACCAAGCTCAAGCCAAGCCAAAGAAGAAAATATCAAATAATCAATGAATGAGTTCGATTTTTCCCTTTGGTTGCTTATAAACCCCAAAAGGCACGCATTCCTAAAAGTGGCGTCACTTTTCACTTAAAATACATTAAAAATGTGTTTTATTCTTTTTCAATAGTCAACATATTAAAAAGTGAGCGCTCCTTTTAGTAAAGTGTTTTATTTTTTTCACTTAAATAAATTTAAGTGAATTCTTTATTATAAAGTCAAATCAACTTTATAATATTCCATTAAATAAAGTTAAAACACTTCAATTTCACAAGAATATTAATATCTCGCTCATAACTTGTCGTATTGACGTGCCGTCAGAAGCTGTCAATCACTGAACTGCCAAGGCCTCGTGTGAGCCAATCATTGAAGTCAAAGGATGGAAATGACAAAACCCACGAAATAAGGCCACTGACCCTCTAACCAAATCCTGTTAGCCTACAAGGGTCTAAGTAATAGGCTAACCATCACCAAACAAGATCACACTGAAAAAGGGGACATTATAGTCCGCCCTCCCCGAAATTGCTTGTCCGCAAGCAATCTCAACAGCAAGGAATCAACCACTCCACCAGGATCCCAAGGATAGTGTCGTATAATGTCTCTGCTATCACCAACTGTCTTCCGCTGCTCAACACTGATCTCAACTTCACCATGCCAGAAGTGGTGGAGCCAACGCATGGGACTCATCCAAATGGTAGTGCTGAACCTGTCAGTAGTCAAGTCCCAATGCAAACCAAACTCACATCCATCTGCTCTGAGGAGATAGGAATAACTGGAAGTGCCTGCAACACCATAACAATCTCCCACCTGTTGATGTGTTTTTAGTGACCGCACCAACGCAGAATAAAGTTGCCAACGGCTCCCCTATTCACTCTTGATCAAAGTATTCCGCATGCTAAGATTGCAAGAAAGTTCATGCGTTCAACTCCAAGGTTCTTTCAGTGCGAATAGGCTCAGTTTGGCTCGATGTGATTTGCTGGTATTTCAAGGGGACTTACGAAATTGTTCGGCAGCGGAGAAAGGAATTCAAATGCTCGAAAGATTTGTCTATGAAGCGCGGGTTTCCTATTCTAACCGGAAAGTGCTGAATTGAAAAGGGTGTAGGGCCTAAGAAGTTTATGTTCTATTCTAAATGCAGGATATGTGGAGCTTCACTTCAATAGACTTCAACCGGATTTCACCTAGCCTCCGTCGGACAGCCTCAGTAAAATCGGTGCAATCTTCAAGGGAAATAGCAAAAGATGTTCAAATTATGACTTAACATGCATACACCATCACAACGACGCATATAAGCACATAAATCACAACGAAGTTAAACTCAAGGTAATGTCCAGTTGACCACACAAGGCGAACTTATCATCAACAAGCCGCTAGTGGTATGGAATAAAGCGAAGCTATCTCAATAAAACACCACACACCAAAGTAAGCTACTTGCATGAATTTAAGCTACTTGGATACGAAAGGAAGAAGAAACCTTGCTAGCATTTCATGACAAGACGAATTCCATCATCAATGAAAAGATCTATTATCATAAAATGTGTTACACAACAATCTCTTCAAAAGTTTTCAAAGGGAAAACTTTCTCTCTTCTCCAAATTATGCAAAATGCTCTACACTATCAATCTATACTAAGCTACTTCTAACTTGTCTCTCTATTCTAACCTCTATTCTAATTCCACTGTCTACTTTCTAATAAATTACAAATGAGGGGGACTCCCCCTTTATATAGCTAGCCAAGTCCCAAAAGACGGCTAGGGTTACAATCAATAGAGTGGCCAGAATCGTGCCACCTCAGCCCTAAATAATATTGCCCTAAAAACCGCCAGAGGAGAGTGGGGTAATAAATGCGCCATGATGTCCACCATCATCCTTCTAGAAGATTCCATTTGTAGATGCGTTCACACTGTTCTCGATCTTCTTTCTTGGCGTTGTTCTTTGATTTCTTCCACTTGAGGGTCTTCATCTTCGTCACTTTGAGTTATACCAAGTCTTAACACTTAGCCATTTTCTTGCAAATTTTCCTCTTTCGAGATCGAAACTCATCCTCATCGTGCTTCCACCTCAAGTCATCGTGCTCTGGCCTCAACATTTCTCCTGCAAAACAAGCAAGGAGAGAAGCATTAGAACACTTCATAATGTAAGCTTAACTTACTTACCTGATTTTCACGTTCATCGCCTCCAGCAGCCAACTTCGCATTCAAATTCTTCATGCCTTAGCCAAATTTTCAATCCACCCTCTTCAAGGGCGTATCATCTTTGAGAAATTCATTCACCTGCTGGAGCTCTGACAAGCTTGATTTTATTCATCTCTGGCTCAAGAAAACTATCTTCCCGAAGAGCTTGGGAAAATTCACCCAGGCAGTTCCTTTCAAATTCATCGTCTGGAGGATTTCACCTTGAAATCACATTTTTGCCTTAGAAAATTTTCACATTTCCCTTAGGAAATTCATCAACCTGGTGCCCATCAAAAATACTCACCCCAAAATCCTCAGCAAGCTGTGGAAGATCTTAAAATCAACTCCTCATCGATAAACTTCAATACCCAGAAGAAAATTTTCTCCAGAACGCATCGAACCCATGGGTGCACAACGAACGGGTTCATTTTATTTCTCTGAATTTTGAACCTTTGAAAAATAACTCTCAACAATTTATTTCATTTCTTCATCCCCTCTGAGAATTTTGTTGCTCTGACTTGAAAATTTTTTACTCATCCTGTGGAGCTGGCATTCACCGACTTTATCTCTGGCAACTCTGCTCACCCTTCAGGAAAATTCCATCACCTCTCTAAACTTAGGCGTTTTTCCCAAGGAAGAAAATATTTTGCCTTAGAAAATTTTTAAATCATCTTGGAAATTTTGCCTTGGAGAAATTTTCGTCTAAAAAAATTTTTATTCAATCTTGCTCATCCTTGCCCGTGAGAAAATCACCAACTTTACTCAGAAAATCTCCAAGAGGGCGCCCAGCACATTTTATCCTCCAACATCTTCAAGGCCTTAGGAAAAAGTTTATCATTTTGAAAGTTTCAACGCCTAGCAATTTGTTTCACTTCACATTTTATTTCATACTTGGAAAATTCCCATAGCACCATCTCATATTTCATCTCACCACCCTAGAACTTTTTCTAACACCCACCACCTTGGGCTCATTTAGGACTTGAAGAGGATACTCAAAATCACGCCTTGGGGAAATATTTTCAACACCTTTAACACTTATCACCTCAGGCGCATGTAGCACTTGGAGGGAAAAAAAAATATTTAAAACTCCACCATGCCTAGCATTCACTTTGCTTTGACCACGCCTTAGAGTGTTTAACTGACCTTTTACCTCATTCACCACTTTCAATTACCTTTTACACCTCAACTTGGGCGCATTTAGACATGCAAGAAGGATGACTTTTGAACTTCCTGATTTTTGTCTTGACATGCCTTGATTTGGGCGCATTTTGCCCATGTAGGAGGATGAACTTTGTTGACTCTTTGACTTTTTCCAGCTTATTCTTGCATGGGCGCTTTTTGTTGCATGCCTTTCAAACATGGGCGCATTTTGGCTTGGAGGTGGATGAACACCAATACTTAGAAATTTTTTATGCTCTCAACTCTCAAGGTGGGCGCATTTTGCTATGTGGGGTGGATGAACGTCTTTGACTTCCTTTTGACTCTTTCTCCCCTTGGGCGCATTTCACTAGTGGAGGAGGATAAAGTTTATACTTAGAACTTTTTTCATGCTATCAACCTCCCTTGGGCGCATTTTGAGGTGGCAAGAGGATGAGACTTAGAAATTTTTTAAAATTTTCTCCTTGAGGGTGGGCGCATTTCTCCATGTCTACAGGATAAAATTCTTTGACTTTTCTTTGACCAGTTGTGCTTTGGGCGCATTTTGGCCTGTGTACTGGACGAGCTCATTACTCTTAGAAATTTTCATGCCTCCTTACTAGCTGGGCGCATTTTGCCATAGCAACTGGATGAAGCTCCAGACTTAGAACTTTTTCCTCATTTTTCGCCAGCTTACGTGCCCTGCTATTTATAGTAATCCTTCTCAATTTTGCACTTCTGAAGATTGGATCAACTTGAAATTTTGAACGTAGCATCCTCATAGCTCTATTGTCCTGTCGACACTGCCACTTTTAGCTGACCTGCTATTTTTAGCATGTTTCTGAAGGTGGTTTACTATAAATAGTAACCTCATGTTTCTGATAGTTCTATTGCTCCGATCGAGTTGAAATTTAAATGAGGCGATCCTCACCACGTGACCTGTTGGCTGACACTAACGCATGCAGCTGATTTGCTATTTTTAGCATGTTTCCAATCTGACTTACTATAAATAGTAAGTGCCCCGTTTGACTTGAAATTTTACCGGCCGGATAATGCTGGCGGTCGGTGGTTTACATGATTTTGAAGATTTTGACTTTTGATGCCTATTTTTAGGCTCGAAGTTGGAAACCCTAATTTGCATTGCATGCGTATCAAAAGATCTCCGTTTGTCTTAGTTTCTGCGGCATTGCGATCAGCTCGTAAATCGACTTGGGAAGCGCCCAGGACACACTGCTAAAATAGCAAGTTCCTTCGAGGTGGGAATCTCCGTTTGCATGTCACACTATGTGAAGCTCTTGAAAAACCCATCGAGGAATCACGACATGCAAAAGAAACCTCGACATGCAAACCCTAAAATAACCTCGGGCGGAATCACGAAAGTGGTCATCTCGACTTGCATGTTATACCATCAGCGAAGGTCTAAAACCGAAGGAATATCGGACATGCAAAACCTGCATCACGGACCACGAAATTAGTGGAAGCGGTTGCTAAAATAGTAAGTTATGCGTTTTGGCTCAAATTTTATGCGGCGGTAATGCTCACGAATGAGTGTGGTGTCGGAATCTTAAAAAATGCTGACAAACTGCATGTAATTTCACACTTACTAAAAATAGTAAGTATCTCAGAATTCGATGAAAATCTGCTGAGAGCCTGCTGGAAGCACACTGACAATGACGTTAGTCTCAGTTTTCAATTATTCACTTTATTTGACCTTGGACTGACCAGAAACGACTCAAACCCTAATTTCAGACTTGGCCAATTTCACGTTTAAACTCACTGACGGGCGCAATCCTCGAAAGGCAGACAGTAGAAAAGAGAGACAACGACAAAACAAACGAAAAACAAAGCCAAAATTAGGGGGTCCCCATTTGCAATGGGGTGATGTGTGAAAAATGTCACAACACCACCCTCTGCTGACTTCCTATAGGTGTGCGGTCTATCCCTCATATTTGCTAAATGATGTGTGATCGCTCCTTTTAGGTTGCTGATATGAAACGGAACAACACCCTCCAAACTGTAAGGCCAACCTATGGAGATGCAAAAGATACCAATAGGTTCATAGGATGATAGAGTATCATCCCTATACCGCTTTCTCGTGACGAGGAAATATTGGAACTCTCCTCGAGACTCCTGTGTAGCAATGACCCTAGTGGCTGGTCCACTAAGTGTGTGAGCTTTTATTGGGCTCTCAACTAGAGGTAACTCAAAAGACGCAAGATGCATGTTGTGTATACTAAAAGAATTTCTTGAATCCCACACAACTGCATATTCTTCATTTTGGCTTATCTCAAAACGTTCCTCCTTTGCATGCTCTACATCTACACATTCCTTCCTTGGAAGAATTAGAGATCGAAGATGTGACTCTCTTTGTTTCTTTGCTCGATCGAGTTGGCTGCAACGTTCCTTAACTTCCTGCAAATGCTGTTTTGCATTGGCAGCCAACATCTTTGCCTTTTTAGCTCTTTGTAGCCACCCATTACACAAAACTTGTGTTTGGCTCACATCTTCTAAGGTCTGATATACAAAATCAGACTTGTTGTGACTTGAATCAACAATGCATTCCTCGTTAATGACACCCTCATCTAGCGTGTCAATAGTAGGAGAACCTTCCACACTATTTTTTGAACTTGCCATGACTTTCAAATCATCATTTTGCTCAAGTGAAAGGCTATTGTCTTGAACATCAGACTTGTTATCATATCTGATAACAACTTCTTGAGTGTTGAAAGTGTCAACGTTCTGGGTTTCCGCTTCATGATGTACAATTCCCTTATCATTCACCACTTCAGTTTCAATCCCATGTCCACTTGTAGGTTGAAGATCATGATCTGCTGATTGATCCCTTTTTAACCCCACCACGTCAAAGAAACTCAATTTCTTTTTGTTTTATGATGAGCTTTGTCTTGAAATGGAGTCTTCAGACTGCTGCAAGCTACGAGCTAATCTTTGTTGTGAAGGCATAGGTTTTTGCTGCTCGCATTTCTTTGATTTGCTTTGTTGTTTATTATAAACCATCCGATGCTCCATATATTGTTTGAAGTCTAGGCGATCTTTTATCTTATCTGGAAATGCTATATATTCCTCATAAGCAACCATTACTTCATCAACAAATTTAGAAGCCATGATAACCACTTTGCTGTTCAACCCCTATGTGAGTAGTACCTGTCAAACCTGTTCTGATGTGACCGCATAGAAGCTGCTAACCCTCCAGGCTGGCAGGATCAGAGCTCTGATACCACTGTGATGAGCCCAACAGGCTCCTCTTCTCAAACCCCTGTATTTTGCTTATCTTTTTGTGTTTTGTAGTTTTTTAGAGAAATTTCTAGAGAGAAGTAGAAGGGTGCGTTTGCACATTTTTGCTCATAAAACTCAAATCTGAGCTAAAATTGACAAAATGAAAGTGCAGAAGGTATTAAATTACTGTAACAAAGAGAATACATATGATAGACATACCCGAAATGCTCCAGATTATTTAATTAAGAAAATATTCTAGTTTGTCAGCCAAGAATGGTGAAAACTGGCAGAATTGGACGCCAGAGCTACAGATCTGACTTCTCCCCAACAGAAACTGGATACAGTCAGCAGTGAAGGATGGACGCCAAGTATGGAACACTGTCTGAAGCAAAAAGGAAGGCGTTTTTGCAAGTTACATCACACGCCTAGCCTCTAGAAGGACGTTTTTGCAAGGCTGGAAAGTACGGCCCAAGCAAGAACATTGAAGTATGAGCGCTGAAAGCTGCAGAAACTTGAAGATGACGCCCTGAAGCTGAAACCCTCCTGTCTTTATTGTAAAATACTGAAAACTACACAGAAAATCCTCATTGAAGCACTGTAGAACTCTTGAATTGAAGCTCCTGTTGTTGCAATCATTCAACTGATCTTTCACAGTCTCACAATCACAGATCTGTGAAGAATTGTCGCTCTTCAGAGATAAACTATCTTGAAACCCTTGTCTCAAAGAAAACCAAGCTTAAGCCAAGCCAAAGAAGAAAATATCAAATAATCAATGAATGAGTTCGATTTTTCCCTTTGGTTGCTTATAAACCCCAAAAGGCACACATTCCTAAAAGTGGCATCACTTTTCACTTAAAATACATTAAAAATGTGTTTTATTCTTTTTCAATAGTCAACATATTAAAAAGTGAGCGCTCCTTTTAGTAAAGTGTTTTATTTTTTTCACTTAAATAAATTCAAGTGAATTCTTTATTATAAAGTCAAATCAACTTTATAATATTCCATTAAATAAAGTTAAAACACTTCAATTTCACGAGAATATTAATATCTCGCACATAACTTGCCGTATTGATGTGCTGTCAGAAGCTGTCAATCACTGAACTGCCAAGGCCCCCTGTGAGCCAATCATTGAAGTCAAAGGATGGAAACGACAAAACTCACCAAATAAGGCCATTGACCCTCTAACCAAATCCTGTTAGCCTACAAGGGTCTAAGTAATAGGCTAACCATCACCAAACAAGATCACACTGAAAAAGGGGACATTACAAACTGTTGGTTGTTCAAAGTTGATTGTTGTACTATTCCTAAGCAATTGCAAGTGTCCGTTCGTTGCCAAGAAGATCGTAGAGCAAGATTTGTTCAAAAGAGGTAGGTTTCTTTGAAGTTTTTTTATATTTTCTTACATTTTTTTTAACAAATGAACTATTTTGTTTTGTTTTTATTGTTTTGTTGATTGTTCTCATTCTTTTAAGTTTTTTAGTTTCAAATTTCAATACCAAAATTATTTCAATCTGTTGTGCCTTAGGTATTACAATGGCATCTGCTTCTAACTCCTTAGCCAATCTCGTTTCAAAATAAATGCAACCTCTCCCCTTTGGAAATATGTAGAAATGGTTCAAGAATGTCCAGGTGGTGGAGTATTTATTTGGATTTGTAGTCATTGCAAAGTTCGATATACAAGCTTATACAGTCGAGTGAAAGCCCACTTGTGTAGGATCCCTAATAATGGCATCAAACCTTGTCCAGGACCTCCAGAAGGTGATGGAAAAGGCCTTCCAGATGACGTAATGTTGAAATATATTGCTGAGCAAGAAAAATAGAGCAAAAAGTTGGTAGTCTTAAAATAAGCCATCCTTTGGGGAAAGGATCTCGATCCATGAAACCCCCTACACCACCGACACCTACTTATCTTCCACCTACAGAAAGCCATCCATTTATGAACATCCCTCAAGAGCAAACCGTGCCCTCATCAAATAAAAGATCTAAGGGACCGTTGGAAGCTTCATTTCAAAATGAGGCAAGAGAGATTGCTGATCAAGACATAGCAAGATGTGTCTATGCCAATGGATTGGCATTCGACGTTGTTCGTTCACCATATTGTCAAAAAATGGTGAAATCTATTAATGAGGCTCCAAAGGGGTATAAGGGCCCGGGTTTTGAGAAGGTGTGTTGCACCTTATTGGAGAAAGAGGTGAAACATGTAGCAGACTCTTTGAAGCCCATAAGGGATTCATGGATCGAAACAGGGGTGACCATTGTTTCTGATGGGTGGAAAGATGCAAAAAATCACCCATTGATCAATGTTATTGCCGTGTCCCCTAAAGGGGCAATGTTTTTGAGAGCAGTGGATTGTGAAGGATAGGTGAAAGATGGTACATTTATTGCTAACATCCTTTGCCAAGTTATTGAAGAAGTGAGCCATCAAAATGTTGTGCAAGTTGTAACCGACAATGCCAAAAATTGTAGGGCTGCTGGGTTATTGGTTGAGAAGTATCCACACATTTTTTGGACACCTTGTGCTGTCCACTCCCTCAATCTAATGCTACAAAAAATTGGATCCAAAATTGAGTGGATCAAACAGGTGTATGCCGAGGGCGAAGACATCCAAATGTTTGTCACCAACCACCATATGACACAAGGAATATTTAGACAATTCTCAACATTGGAATTGTTGAAGGTAAGTTAATTCTCAATATTTTTAAATTTTAAATTTTCTTTTAATTTTAAATTTTGATTTACAAATAGGTTGTTGAGACCCGTTTTGCCTCCAACACAATTGTGTTGAGACAACTTATAAAGGTTCGTGAGGCGCTTTGTGCCATGGTAATCAGCCCTAATTGGGCCATATGGAGGCAATATAGCAGTGAAAGGGCAAATTGGGTCAAGCAAAGGATCCTAGATGATTGTTGGTGGGATCGTGTTGAGTACTTGGTCAGTTTCACTGAGCTTATATTGAGCATGATCCGTTACACAGACATGGATAGACCTTGTTTGGGAGAAGTATATGATGGTATCGACTCAATGATTGAGAAGATGAAAACCATCATCAATGCAAAAGAGGAAGATCCTAAAGAAAAGTTCTTCAAAGAACTACAGGAAATCATGGTTGATAGATGGAATAAAATGACTACTCCATTGCATCTTCTTGCTTTTGCATTGAGTCCCAAATATTATAGTCCTGGGATGCTTTTTGCTTCATCAAGAGTTGCTCCATATAGGGATGTTGAAGTGGCTCAAGGGTACAAAGCAGCACTTCGTAGACTCTTCACTGATCATGACCAACGTGATCGAGTGAGAGTTGAGTTCATGGCTTTTGCATGCTCCGGTAGTGTTGATCAGAATCTTGATGCTCTTCAAGACAAGTACAGGGTGGATGCTCATAGTTGGTGGTACTTCCATGGGCAAGAATACATGCACCTCCAACCTATTGCAATAAAAATCTTATCCCAAGTAAGTTTTATATTTTGTAATTTTAATTTTAATTTATAATTTTATATTAATTAATAATTTTATTTAGTTAAATTTTGGAACTCTTAACTATTTAATTTGGTCTTAATAGGTTGGTAGTTCATCTTCTTCTGAGAGGAATTGGAGCACAGACTCCTTCATCCACTCAATAAAATGCAATAGGCTGCATTCAAAAAAGGCAGAGGATTTGGTGTATGTGCATTC
This sequence comes from Sequoia sempervirens, assembly GCA_007258455.2. Classification (NCBI taxonomy): domain Eukaryota; kingdom Viridiplantae; phylum Streptophyta; class Pinopsida; order Cupressales; family Cupressaceae; genus Sequoia; species Sequoia sempervirens. Next base: position 12,236 of record VDFB02051918.1, on the reverse strand, counting down.
AAACTTGCGCCTCCTTACACACAAGCAAAGTTCCTACAAAGAAGGAGACACAAGGAGGTGGGATATTGAGCCAGAGCAACTTGACTTGGACGCTTCCACAAGTCACTTAGCTGCACTTGATATTGATGATGAGTATGAGCCTAAAGCAACTACTGAGCATGAGAATGGTAGTGTCAGTGCTACTGCTACTGCTAGTGGCAGTGCTTGTGTGAGTGCCACTAATGCTATTTGTGGTTCTACAAAAAATGAAGCATCTAATGATGCTAGTTTGTTTGATGACCCATATGATTCAGATTGATCAATGATCAATAATGGCTGATTGTAAACGTTTGACATTTTATGTTTGAACTTTAATTTATAATTTTATATCATGACATTGGAGTAATCACTAATATTTTAATATTTGACTTAGTGACTATGAAAGTGGTGATGTATTTTTGCTATGTTATTAGACTATTAATATGGTGGTGTATTCTGAACTTAATTACTGCTGCAAATATGTATATATTTCTGATTTTTATATGATTTTTGTATTGCCGTACCCAAGCCGTACCCAACCCCAATAATTTTTTTGACCGAATCCCGTACTGTTTTCACGTACCCGTACCCGAATCCAAAAACGAATCGGTAACTTAGTCGAAATATCATCTATGAAGATAAGGACAAATTTGTCCAAGTAATCTTTCAAGACACTTAAATGCTGCAGGGGTGTTGGTGATGTAGGGGCATCTTTGGTGCATTTTTGTGTCATGTTGCAAAACTTTGAATTTTGGTTTGTTTTGGGTCAATAAGGTCAATTTGGACCATTTAAGGTCATTTGGGGTCATATTGGATTGGTTTTGGGTGATTAGGTGCAAAGTTTTCAAAAGTTGCAAAAACTTGTCAATGTTGTCAAATGCAATTTTGCAAAATTGGTTAATGGGAGTTAGGTGTCGGTTTGGATGGTTGTGGGAGGTTGTAATATGATAAATATGACATGTAATCTCGAGCACAAAGGTTGGAGAACAGCTAGAATGAAAAGAACCTCAATTTGCCATGCTTTTGCTTATGTCTTCTTGTGTAATCAGACTATAAACTGCACTGTATGGATTTGTATGGATTGGCATGGATTTGAAAGTGTTTGGAGAAGTTGAAGGACAGTCTTACCTTTCAAATGCTTTTGATTTGGTAGAATTTCATTGTATTTTGTGAAAGATATTGCATTTTTTGTATTGACAGGTCTAAACCCTGCCTAGGGTTTCCAAGGAGCATAAATAAATCATGGGCAGAGTTTCCACCATCCAAAAATCATGAAATCTGGTGGAAAGCTCTGTCCCATGCTTGTCTGCCTTCCTGCAAGAGGAGAGTTCATAATGTGCATGTGTGAAGGAGTTGTGGAAATTTGTGTGTTCAAAATTGCATTAAGTTTGTCATAAACCCTAGTCACTTGTGTGTTCAATGGAATTGTTGCATTGTTTGATCATGAATGGGCAGCAGATCATTGAAATGTGTTGTGGGATGTTAGAACAATCATGTTCCTCAAGTTTTTGTTTGATATCTTCTTTGTTGGGTGTCATAGGCCATAGGAGCAAGTTGTATAAGGTGAGCAAGAATGCACATTTGCTCATTTGCATTGAACCATTGTTTGGGAATGTGTCAAGTTAGTCTTGTTTGAGTCCTTCCTCTGCATCATATTGGTATCAGAGCCAATAAAGTCAAGAACAAGTTTATCTAGTGTGTTGTGTCAAGCAAAGATGCCTCCAAGAGGGAATGTTGTTGAAAGAGCAATAGAAAGGTTAGCCAAAGAGATGGGAGGCAAACTTGCCCAAGAGATGAGAGAAATGAGAAAGTCTTGATGCAAGGCTTACAAAGTTGAGACAAATCGTAGAAGAGGAGTGGTCACAAGAGATTTGAGTGATTAGGAAGAAGAGATGGATGAAAACAATCCACCACAAGAACCCCATGAAGAAAGAGATGTTGAAGAGTTAAGGATGGAGAGATGTTGAAAGTGATGAAGAAAGCAGTTAGAGGTGAAGGTTCCAGAATCCAAAGTGAAGGTGGAACTCCCGGTGTATTTAGGTAGCCTGAACAGTGAGGAACTGCTTGATTGGATAGGAGAGTTACACAAATATTTTGAATTTGAAGATCTACTTGAGGAGCAATAGGGAAGTTGGCCAGAACAAAGTTGAAAGGCCATGCATCCCTTTGGTGGGATTATGTGCAAGATGAGGAAAGGAAGAAGGGAAAAGCAAAGATCACCTCTTGGGACAAAATGGTTGCAAAGTTGAAAGGTAAATTTCTACCTAGTGATTATGCCACTCAATTGTATAGGAAACTACAAAACTTGAAACAAAAAGACATGGATGTAAAGGCATATACAAAAGAATTCTACAAACTGAATATTAGATCAGGCCATATGGAGGAGGATGTTGATAAAGTTGCAAGTTACTTGAATGGGATGAAATATAGCCTACAAGATGTATTAAGTCTCACAAGCCCTAGAACGGTAGAAGAATGCTACCAACTAGCCATGAAGGCTGAATAGAAGTTGAAAAGAAGATGACAAACAAAGCAGAGGTAGGGGAAGGACTTTTAGAGGAAGAGGATCATTTGCTTGGAGAGGACAGTCCCAAATGTTTCAAGGAGAGACAGGTAATTCTCAAGAACAAACCAAAATTCAAAGTTTTGCAACATGTCAAAAAATGCAAAAGTTGTCAAAAGTTGCAAAAACTTGTCAATGTTGTCAAATGCAATTTTAAGATTTTCAGTCGTGTATTTGACTGAGGAGGCTGAAAAGAGCTTTCAGTATTTGAAGAAAAGGGTAGCAGAGCAGCCTATATTGGCTTTACCAGATTTTAATAAGGTCTTTTCAATTGAATGTGATACTAGTGACTATGCTATAGGGGGGCAGTGTGAGTCAAGATAACAGACCTATTGCTTTCTTTAGTGAGAAATTGAATGAGGCTAAAAAGAAATACTCCTCTTATGATCTAGAAATGTGTGCTATGGTTCAATCTTTGAAAAAATGGAGACATTATCTGCTTCCAAAGGAATTTATGGTCTATACTGATAACCATGCTCTTCAATTCCTAAATGCTCAAGAGAAACTCAGTCATAGGCATGTCAAGTGGGTAGAATACTTGCAAGGTTCCACTTTCACTATCAAGCATAAGAAGGGACAGTCCAATAAAGTAGCTGATGCTTTAAGTAGGAGGGCACTAGTGGTGCAGGAGATTCAATTGCAAAGTGTGGGAGTTGAAGCATTTAAAAGGTATGTATGCTAATGATGCAGATTTCAAGGAGATATATGAGTTTTGTATGCAGCCTCATAGCAACATCAATGATAAATGGCTTGATTTTCTGATTCAAGATGGTTTGTTGTTCAAAGGGGCACAACTTTGTGTACCTAAGTGTTCAATGAGAGACAATCTAATCAAGGAAAAGCACTGTGGGAGTTTAGCAGGTCATTTTGGCCTTGATAAGACATTGGAGCAGTTAAGAAGACATTACTTTTGGCCTAAGATGCAATCTGATGTAAGGAAGTTTGTTGAGAGATGCACTATTTGTCAAAGAGCAAAGGGAAGTAGCACAAATGCAGGGTTGTATCAGCCTCTTCCTATTCCAAATAGGCCTTGGGAGTCTATTAGCATGGATTTTGTCATGGGGTTACCAAGAACATCAAGGGGTTTTGACTCTATCTATGTTGTGGTTGACTGGCTCTCAAAAATGGCTCATTTCATCCCTTGTAAAAGCACCAATGATGCATCAATTATTGCAATTCTATTCTTCAAAGAAGTCAAAATTCATGGTTTGCCTTTGAGTATAGTTTCGGATAGAGACAGTAAATTCATTGGGCATTTTTGGAGGACTTTGTGGAGAAAACTTGGCACCAACCTCAGTTTCAGTTCTGCCTACCATCCCCAAAGTGATGGGAAAATTGAGGTGGTTAATAGAAGCTTGGGAAACCTCTTGAGATGCTTATCCAAAGAACATTCTACTTAGTGGGATCTTGTCTTGCCTCAAGCAGAGTTTGCTTACAATGATTCCATGAATAGGAGTATTGGGAAGAGTCCTTTTCAAGTAGTTTATGGTTTGCAGCCTAGAGGGGTATTTGAGTTGAGGGATATCAGTGGAATGGAAAGACCAAGTGTTGAAGAAGAGCAATTTGCTATTGCAATACAGGAATTCCATCAACAAGTTAGGGAGCAACTTCAACACAGTGTTGACAAGTACAAGCAAAGGGCAGATATGAAGAGAAGAGAGGTTGATTTCAAGGTTGGGGGTTTGGTTGAAATATGCTAACCAATTTTTTCCGATAATTTAACACAACATAACCAGCAATAGTTGATTGGATTAGCGTTAGCATCAAACTAAAAACTGAACTTGAATTGAAGAACTACTCAACGTCAAGAATGTGCACTCAAGATCCCACTGAAGGCGAGGTGCTAACATATGACGGAGTGTTAAAGATTGAAATTATGAAATGATAGGCGGATAACCAGCCATGAGAAACAGTTCCACACTACCACCAAACAGTGGGGGGGAAAGATTACAATAGAAAACAATTCATCCGCTGCAGCGGGCATCCACAGAACTGTGGGGATTCACCACTATGAGTGGGTATAAGATATTACAATCAATTTAACCACACTGGCGGTAAACCATCCAGGGGACTTATGTGAGAAGATACAGAAAGAAATTGCAGCAATTAAAACTGGAACAGTACTACTGTTTACAGTTTGTACAAATGAGAAATAAGCTGCAAATTACATAGAAAATACAATAATCTTCAAACACAAGATTAATAGATGTTTTTCAATGATTGTTTAACTCTCCCCAACAGTGATAATGAATCAAATCAGAACTTCTACAATCTGATACAAAAGCATGTGGAAATATCAATCTGCAACTAAGGAATCAATGAAGATGTTCATAACTCACTCAATTCTCCTCAGAATGGCCCATTGAAATAAGTTATAAAATACTCCCTAGAAGTCTGGCCAAGATGCAATCGAGCAACCATAGAATCTCAGGATTATTTGGCATGAATTCAATGCACCTCTAGATGAATACGGCCTTCACCAAAAATGCGATTTTACGAAGTAGAAAATTAAAATGCCCGGAATTAAATTTAATGCATTATTGGAAAGTGGCCAGGTCAACAAATGGATGGCCAAAGTGCAGAACAAAGATAAAATTCCTCAAAAGATATGAACAAATCAGCTTCAGGCGTAGCAAAACCAGGGAACTCAAGCTGAAAATACTTCAAAATTCATTAATCTTTGATGCTCAATCTACTAGTCGTGTTGAGAAGCAGCAATGTAGCCAACTAGGTGTTATAGCACAAATACGAAATTGGATGAAAGGAAGCTAGAGTAGACATCCTCGAGCAATATGTCAATTGTCATTTCTTGGACGGATCAAATCTTTTGGAGCAGGACCTTCAATGAAATGAGCTCTGAAACTCTTCAAATGCCGAGGACCAAAGAGACCGCGGAGACCCTTCAATTTACCAAAACCATTCAACTACTCAGAAGGTGGCGTCCCCAAAGGCCTCAAATAAAAACACTTTATTCAAATAATATAAAAGTGGCATCCACTTTCAAGATGAGGAAATATTTGAATAAAGAATAAATAAACTAATGATGAAGGCGTACCCTTCATGGCCCCACATTAAAAACAACTTAAGTTATCTCCTTAGGCCAAGGTGGGGGTCAACAGTGAATTAAAACATAATACCTTTAATAAAATAATTTTTGCCAAATAAAGCTTTCTGAAGACCAAGCCAAAATATAACAACTGCTCCAACTGCAAGGAACTAAGAATAGACAACTGCAACTGCCACAACTAGTATTTACTAAAAATAGTAAATAACATGAAATGCCACAAAACTCCAAGCCACGAAACCCTAATTTCACCTCATTCCAGTCTACGAGTTCCGGAATAGACTGATGAATTGCAATGTTGATCACTGATGAGAAGGGGACATTACAGTCCGCCCTCCTCGAAATTGCTTGTCCTCAAGCAACTAAAAAGATGGATGCAATAAAATCTGCTCACCTTCCCACGTAGCATCTTCCAAAGGAAAATTCCTCCATTTAACCAAATATTCTTTGATTGTCCTTCTCCTCAAAGAACGTTCTCTAGTATCAAGGATTTCATCAGGAATCAACACTAACTGACCTTCCTCATCCAATGGAGGTAATTCTGATGTAGCCACCACATTGTGTCCAATTGCCTTTTTGAGGCGAGACACATGAAAAACATTATGTATTTTGCTTTCAGCTGGAAGCTCCAACTCATTAGCAACTTCACCTATCTTTTTGGTGATTTTGAAAGGACCATAAAAACGTGGCTTCAACTTTTCTGCACCACTCTTCTTGAGAGAAGATTGTCTATATGGCTGAAGCCTCAAATAGATCATGTCCCCAACTTCAAAAGACTTTCAACACGCTGCTGATCAGCGTATAACTTCTGCTGATTTTGAGCATGTTGCAAATTTTCCCTGAGAGCTTTCAAGATGTCTTGGCTTTGTTGTAACATATCTAGTGCTTGTGGAGCTCTACTATCACCAAACACTAAATCAACAAAATTAGTAGCCTCATAACCATAAAGAGCCTTAAAAGGAGACATCTTAATTGACATGTGATAAGAAGAGTTGTAACAATACTCTCCTAAATGAAGCCATTTAATCCAAGCTCGGTGCTGTCCTGAAACATAGTTCCTTAGGTAGCCCTCTAACCACTTGTTAACAATTTCTGACTGCCCATCTGTTTGTGGGTGATAACTAGTGCTTGGAGTAAGCACTGTCCCACTCAATTTGAAGATCTTCTGCCAAAAGACACTTAGGAACTTGTTGTCCCTATCACTGACAATAGTTTTAGGCAACCCATGCAAACAGAACACTTCTCTAAAAAACAACTCAGCCACTTGAGCTGCTGTAAATGAAGTGGTAACAGCAAAGAAATGAGCAAATTTCGTTAGTCTATCAACCACAACAAATATACAATCACGTCCTTGCACCTTGGGCAACCCCGTGATAAAGTCCATGGCAATACTTTCCCACTTCTGATTTGGAATGGGCAAGGGCTGAAGTAGACCAGCTGGATAAGAGTGTTCATTTTTATTTCTTTGACAAATAGGACACTCTCTAATGTAGTTCAAGACTTCTTCTTTCAACCCTTTCCAAGTGAATCTTTCACGAATCTGCTTATAAGTCTTGAAAATCCCTTGATGACCAACAAGGGGAACATCATGAAAAGATTGTAGAATCTTCTTTTTAAGCTTAGATTCTTGCACTAAAAAGATTCTATCTTTATAATAAATTAATCCATCAACCAACTTATACCTTTCATCAACCAATTGACCTTCTAACAAGCTGGTTGCAAACTGATTTTTAACATAATCAACAGCAATTAATTCCTTCCAATCTGCTGATAACTCACAAATTGACTGCAAATGAGGCCTTCTTGAAAGAGCATCAGCCACTATATTATTTTTTCCTTTGACATATTCAATGTCAAAGTCATATGCTTGGAGTTTACTTACCCACTTTTGTTGCCTTTCATTCAATTCCTTTTGGCGCATGAAATGTTTAAGACTATTGTGGTCAGTCTTAACAACAAATTTACTTCCCACCAAGTATTGACGGAATTTAGACAAAGCATGCATAATGGCAAGCATCTCTTTGTCATAAATAGAGTAAGTTTTTTCTGCCCCTCTCAACTTTCGGCTCTCGAAGACAATAGGGTGTTTGTCTTGCATTAGGACAGCTTCAACACCTTCTCCTGAAGCATCACATTGTAATTCAAAAGGTTTTGAAAAATCCAGAAGTGCCAATATTGGACACGAACTCATGATTTGTTTAAACTTATCAAAAACCTCTTGTGCTTGCTTAGTCCAAAAGAAAGCCCCTTTCTTTGTAAGATCTGTGAGAGATGCTGCTTGATGAGAATACCCTTTCACAAATCTTCTATAGAATCCACATAACCCCAAAAACCCTCTCAAATGAGAAATATTCTTTGGAGTTGGCCAATCAAGAATGGCCCTTATCTTTTCTGGATCCACTTTCACACCCTTTGAACTGATAATGTGGCCAAGGTATAAAAGTTCTGTCAACCCAAACTCACACTTTGATTCTTTGGCGAACAAACATTCCACCTCTAAAATGCTAAGCACTTCTTCTAAATGCTTAAGGTGCTCTTCCCATGACTTACTAAATATGAGAATGTCGTCGAAGAAGATGAGCACAAACTTCCTCAACCGCTGTCTAAAAATCTTGTTCATACAAGATTGAAATGTGGCTGGAGCATTTGTCAAACCAAAAGGCATGACAAGAAATTCAAAATGCCAAAAATGGCATCTAAATGCTGTCTTCTCTATATCTTCCTCCCTCATTCTGATTTGGTGATAACCCGAACGAAGATCAATCTTTGAGAAAAACATTGCCCCATGGAGCTCATCAATAAGCTCATCAATCCTAGGGATAGGATATCTATTCTTGATGGTTTTCTGATTTAATGCGCGGCAGTCAACACACATACGCATTGTACCATCTTTCTTTTTGACCAGCACTACTGCAGAAGCAAATGGACTCTTGCTTGGTCTAATAAAACCACTTTCCAACAGCTCCTTGATGGCTTTTTCAATCTCATCTTTCTGCCTCTTTGGATAGCGGTAAGGTGTAGTTATGACCGGTTTTGCCCCTTCTTCTAATTCTATCACATGCTCAGAACCTCTTTCAGGAGGTCTTCCAGGAGGTAAGCTTCCAAAGACCTTGCTCTTCTTTGAAAGTAAGGCTTGAATATTAGGATGATATTGCCTTTTTTCCTCAACCGGATCAGCTGGTAGAACCATACATTCAGCAGCCCATTCAACCTGATCATGGCGGATCAGCCTTTCCATCCTCTTCAAAGACACAATTCGAGGGCCTCCATTTGACATCCCTCTTAGAACAACCTTTCTTCCATTAGACTGAAATTTCAGCTCCATGGTTTGCAAATTCAATGTGATCTCACCAAGAGATCGCAGCCATTGTATGCCCAACACAATATCAGTGTCTCCAATTCCCACCACATAAAAATCATCTTTAATCTCATGATTTCCCAATTGCAAAGAGAGGTTAGGAATCTTCCTTGTGCAAGACATAGTAAAACCATCAGCAACCATTACCTTGAAACCATCAAATTCTTCAGTCTTCAATCCTTTTCTAGCAACTAGTCCTTCATCAATAAAATTGTGAGTTGCTCCCGTATCAATTAGGGCAACTATCCTTTGTGAATTCACAGCTCCATGAACCCTAAAAGATTCATTTTTTTGAAAGCTTGATAGTTGTGCAAAAGCACTACCATCTCCCACCTCTTCGGACTTGTCTTCTGGAGCTTCTTCACCTTCACTACTTGCTGATTCGTATTGCTGATCAGACGAATTAGATTCTGATCCATAATCAGAATAGCCCTCCATTCGATTAGCTTTGCCTCTTCCATAGCAGCGATGACCCTTAACCCAAGGATCACGGCAAGTGTAACAAACTCCATCCTTTCTAAGCTGTTCTTTGAGCTCTTCGGACAACCTTGGTGGAAACTTCTTGGGCAGATTTGAAGAAGGCTTTTTATCTTTCTTATGGCTGAATGGTTTTGAGTGAAATTTAGGCCTTGGGGCTGCCAACTCCATGCTCCTAGCTTTCTTGATAGCTTCATCTAGTGTTGGAGGATCAAATGCTTTGACCCAACCCTTCAAAGGCTCCATTAAACCTTCAGCAAAAAGAACTACAAGTCTTCTTTCAGTAATGTTTGGCACCATTACTGACAACCTCTGAAAATCAGCCACATAGCTCTCTAAAGATCCTTGCTGTCTCAATTGTGCCAATTCTCTAAATCTCAATTTTGGATCTTTGGTGTCAAATCTTTCAATCAGCTTATTGGTAAATTCTCCATATGTGCGAACTAGGTTATGGCCAAGAGTGACCAAACCATGAGTCCACCATTCATGAGCTATGCCATCTAAGTGCAAGGTAGCAAATTTGATAGCATCTTCTTCCGGCATGGGTCTGAGAGAGAGGTAGTTATCTAATTTTTGCACCCACGATCTGGCTGTACACTTATTACTACCATCAAAATGTTCCATAGTGATTTTACCCAATGCTTGGTAGAAGTCATTTCTAGGTGCCATAGGACGTTGTTCAGTCCTTCCTCCATTTCTTCGGCTCCTTTGATTCATGAATTGATCAAAGGTCCAAGTACCTCTCAAGTCAAGAGGTAAAGAAACGTACTCCATGTAAGCTTGACGAGCATCATCAGCAAAATTCGGAGCAGCTTCAACTGGTTGTTGCTCTTCCCTTGGTGTAAAGACGGGAAAAAGGGGTCTAGAAGATGACCCACTAGGAATTGCAGTATGCTGACCTACAATTCTGTCTCTAGTATTCACCTCAGGACTGCCACTATTATTATTTCCATTAACTCCACTGCTTTCTCCAGATGAGTTATTTTGGGGCTGAATGATATTCTGAGTTGCTTGCTGGTCCAACTTGGACAATAATCGGGACATCATGTCTATCATCCCATCAAACTTCTTCTCCACTCTATCCCTCTCTTCATTATCTCTCCTTACAGTGTCTGACATGACTACAACTGTCTGATCAACCACTGAATTCTCTGAACCTTCCACTGTCTTACCAAGATCTCTTAGAACTTCTGAGAAGGTATCTGCTTCTGGAACGGGCGGAAACTGATGCTGATTTCTGGCCTGACTTCTGGTGTATGGCCTAGTGTCTCTGTCACTCATCAGTTAACCACTGCAAATTGCCACAGGATGGCAGGGTCTTCTGCTCTGATACCACTGAAATATGCTAACCAATTTTTTCGATAATTTAACACAACATAACCAGCAATAGTTGATTGGATTAGCGTTAGCATCAAACTAAAAACTGAACTTGAATTGAAGAACTACTCAACGTCAAGAATGTGCACTCAAGATCCCACTGAGGGCGAGGTGCTAACATATGACGGAGTGTTAAAGATTGAAATTATGAAATGATAGGCGGATAACCAGCCATGAGAAACAGTTCCACACTACCACCAAACAGTGGGGGGGAAATATTACAATAGAAAACAATTCATCCGCTGCAGCGAGCATCCACAGAACTGTGGGGATTCACCACTATGAGTGGGTATAAGATATTACAATCAATTTAACCACACTGGCGGTAAACCATCCAGGGGACTTATGTGAGAAGATATAGAAAGAAATTGCAGCAATTAAAACTGGAACAGTACTACTGTTTACAGTTTGTACAAATGAGAAATAAGCTGCAAATTACATAGAAAATACAATAATCTTCAAACACAAGATTAATAGATGTTTTTCAATGATTGTTTAACTCTCTAACAGCTGATAATGAATCAGAAATCAGAACTTCTACAATCTGATACAAAAACTGTAAACTGGAAATATCAATCTGCAACTATGAGAATATATGAAATGTTCATAACTCACTCAATTCTCCTTCGAATGACGTGAAATAAGTTGCAAATACTCCCTAGAAGTTTGGCGCCCAAGATGCAATCCAGAAACAGCCACCAAAGTCTCCAGATTATTTGGCACGAATTCCAATGCACCTCTAGATGGTACGGCCTTCACCAAAAATCGATTTTGCAAGTAAAAATTAAATACTTGGAATTAAATTCCAATACTGTGTGGAAAGTGGCGCCTTCAGTCAACAAATGGATGGCCAAAGTACCCAGAACAAAATAAAATTCACTCCAAAAGATATGAACAAAACTCAGCTTTAGCTGTAGCAAAAACCAGGAACTCAAACTGTGAAAATACTCCAAAATTCATTAATCTTTGATGCTCAATCTGCTAGTCTGATGTTGAGAAGCAACAATGTAGCCAACTAGGTGTTATATTGCAAACACGAAATTGGATGAAAGGCTAGGAGGTAGACATCCTTGAAGCAATATGTCAATTGTCATTTCGACAGCATAACTTTAGCATAATTTTCATGGATCAAACGCTGGAGCAAGGACCTTCAATAAATAAGAGCTCACAAACTCTTCAAATGCCTGAGAAGCAGACCAAAAGACACAGGAGACCCTTCAATTACCAAAAACCATTCAACTTCTCAAGGTGGCGTCCCAAAAGGCCTCAAAGAAAAACACTTTATTCAAATAATATAAAAGTGGCGTCCACTTTCAAGATAAGGAAATATTTGAATAAAGAAATAAACTTATGATGAAGGCGTACCCTTCATGGCCCCA
>VDFB02051916.1:0-34366 GCA_007258455.2 Sequoia sempervirens | reverse complement strand
AAATGTAGGTGTAAAATAAATAATAATAATGAAAATTATAAAAGAATACAAGGAAAGTTCTCCTCCCTTCTTGGTAGTGATAACGTCCTCCACACACAACCCTTTAAAATTACGAATAGAGGAATATAATTTTTGAAGAACTCAAAGTTGGTTCTCTCCTACCTAATGCAATTAGTCATTTTATCCTTACAAACATTTATAGTGATTACTAGAGGCACATAGACCAATTCTTCCTAATAGAAGAATTTGATTATACTTTTCCAATGATGGCATTATGAGAAAACCTTAGGTTAAATGAATAATTCCTAGCTAAGTTCTTTAAATCATGTCCAACCGTATAAGAGAAGACTGTTGCTATGTATACCTAGATACCATGGAGAAAAGCTTGTCTTTGGGATCTTTCATCAATCATCCTACCTTAAAACATACCAAAAATCTCCTAGCAATTAGACATAGGAAGATTTTAATATGACTTAAAAAAAATTATTTCCAAAGCGTAAACTTATGATGACTTAACCAGGCCTAGTACACACTCCCTCCCCATTGACCACTTAGACATAGGGAAATTAAATGTAAATTTTCTGCTATTTTTAGTCATGTAGGTGTCCAATAAACAACTTGGTGGTATTTCCCTTCAAGTTTATTTACTTGAATGAAGAGAAAAAGCCCTTTGATTACAATTAGAGAATACATTTGAGGCCTTGGTTGTGTAACTGGTGGACCATAGTCACATTTAACACTTAATAAAAAGTTTGGGAGTTAAAACGTTAAGTAGATTTAATTTGTGATGGACACATTTGGATGGTAGTAACAATAGCTTGCAATCTATCAAGACTTGATTACCTTATAACCTGTGAAATTCTAGCAATGAAATGATAGATTAATCATAATGTCACCTAGGGATCACATCACCATGAAAGAACTTCATCCAACATCCCATAGAGTGGTGGTACCACCAAATAGAAAAATGTAGATCCTGGCTCCTTGGAGTTTAGGGAAATTTGGGAAGAGAAGAGGAAAGCGAGACATGTAGTATGTCTAAAAGAGGGAGATCAACTAGAGGTCAAAATATTAGAAGAAAATTTCGTAAACACATGGAATTTTTTCTTGATGAAGGGGGGTCATGTTCTATGATGATGAGAGCATAGGTGACATCGAAGTGCCCTTGATGTACAAACATCTATAGAAACAATGGGTACCCAAGGAACTTCCTCCAATAAACACTAATTTTTGTGTCAACGAGAGGATATATTGCATAGCACCATCATCATTACATGGTTTGGGCCTATTTTGCATGGATGGCATAAAGGTCTGCTATGAAAAGTTATCAATTCGATGGAGTATGTTGGACCCTGTTACAGTTACAAAGATTGGATGCAACTAGTTCAATATACACGAAGTATGTGTAGGTATGCACTGTCATCAAATTATATACAACTAAAAGATAAGGATCAAAATAAAGGATTGCCTGTGTACATTGATGGAAGGAAAAAAGCATGAGGGAATATTGTAGGGTTTGGCAATGCAGTGACATGACCCGGGTCAACAAATGGGCAACCCAATTGCATATTCGAGGCGCACGAGGGAAACCGTGTATTTGTATGTGTGATAAAATGAATAACTGCAGGGGAAGAGTTGTTAATCGATTACAATTTGAATCACTTAGTTACAAACACAGTTACTATGGGGGTGGTATGTACTATGTACCATTTTACCCAACCTCTAATTAATGACTCCAATATACCATTTTATTCTTATGTTTTTTTTCGTAAGTCTATTGGTTTCATTTTGGTAATGTTTTTTTATATTTAATTTTGGTCACAGGGGGACATTGATCATACAGAGAAGGCTCTAGCCTAGAGTACAGATCATGTTGTATCTTCAGGCACTTCTACCTAACAGGTTTACCTCATTGTAATTGTACAAATTAGATACGAGCAAAATGTTTTATTATTATGTTTTTTTCATAAGTTTTTCGGGTTAATTTCAATAATGTTTTTAATATTCTTGTTGCAGTTGACTAATTAGGGAAAGGCACTAGCAATAGAGGAGAGCATCCATAGTGAAGTGCAGTCAATATTTTGTGATGATGACATCGCTTATTTAGCAAACCCTCTCGATACGATAAAGAAGATCCAAAATAAATGCAACGAAGAAATGGTTAAGTTGATGTTCATAGTGCCTCAAATAGATGTGATAAGAGAGAGGGTTAAAATATTGACTAATAGATTACAAATCTTACAAGTTGTCATGAGGTCTTTAATTATAACATAAGTTCATTCATGGTTTTATATTTTGTACTCTTTTATGTCATGAACTAAAATATGTGTTAATTTTACAAGGTTATTTGCCTCCTCATGATGCTCCTAGCCATGATCAGGGTACTGTAAGTGTTGCCCGAGGAGTAAGGGTTGGTATAAGTGTCCATCTACGCATACATCACATCATCTGACCCCATCATTTGTGCCTATATTGCTGTCTAAATTTTTGGCAACACATACCATGCAGGCACCTGTTAATGCACCCTCTAACAGCGAACACATACCAGAACATGCATCAGGACATGTACCTGGGGATGCAGAGGCCACTAGTACTAGTGATGTTTTAGTAGCATTTCCTAGATCTTCCCGTATTATTGGTATGGGAACATTGCCGGTCACACTTGTGGTGACCAAGGATTTTGTTCCCATAAAGATAGAGAAGGTCCCAGGTACTTTAAAATGTTTTAATTATTATTATATATAATCTAATTGAAATTTACTTATTGATCACTCTTTTTAGACTATTGATCCCATGATCATTTTGCAGGAAATGATGTTTTTTATAAACATCTAAGTGATATTACATTGGAGCTCTTCGGGCCAACCATACGTACACAGTGGAATGCCCAAAACCAAGATTTAAAATATGAGCTCATTAACCGTTTAGTTGTGTTGTTCGGTGATAAAACATTCAACTGAACCAAGGTCCTTAAGAAAGTTGGTACCTATCTAAAGTATGTGAGGGACCAATATAGGTCACATTTAGAGAAGAACAAAAATTATGAGCGTCCCCCCATGATTCCAGAGAAGGAGTGGAAGGACCTGGTGTCTAATGGAAAGGAGAAGGCTGAAAAGAAAAAAGGAAAGACACCACCGAGCCAAGGAAGGTATGTGATATAGAAGCATAAATCTACAAAGAAATCCCAATTAATCACGATTTTTAAAAAATTTGCAGGCTGGATGATTTTTTCCCCAATTTTTTGAAAAAATCATTAACTTTTTGCTCAATGATTTTTTTTTTGTTTCAAATTGTAAAATCGCCAAAAAAACGTGTTTAAAATCTGCAAAAAAAATGTGAATAAAATCGAGCTGATTTTTGCGCAAAAAAACCATGAGACCATGGCTTGTTGCTTACTATTATTCTTTGATAGATTTTTTCCAAGCATCCATAGCTTGTTTAAAAGAACCTATTTTAGGATTTTAGCCATAGCAGCAAGGCAATGAACTGTTCGATAAAATACTTTGGTAGACATGTATGAAAAATGCAGTAACATAGACAAGGCAGTGAACTGCTTGCAAAAAATGTCTCAAAGAAATGTAGTCTCATGGTGATGGAATGCCATGACAAGAAAATTGCTATGGATTGTCATGGCATTCCATCACCATGAGACTGCATTTCTTTTAGGCATTTTTTCAAACAACAATTCACCGCTTGTCTATGTTATTGCTTACTATTATGTTTTGTAGATTTTTTCCAAGCATCCATAGCTTGTTCGAAGCACATGTTTTAGGTTTTTAATTTTAGCCATAGCATGAAGGCATTGAACTATTCAAGATAAAATGTTTTGGTAGACATGTATGAAAATGTGGGAAGCATAGGTAAAAGGTAATCAACTATTTGAAAGATGCTTCAAAAAAATGTAGTCTCATGGTGATGGAATGCCATAACTAATGCCATGACAAGCAATTGTTATGGATTGTCAAAGTGGCATTCCATCACTCATGAGACCACATTTCTTTGAGGCATTTTCCTCAAATAGTTCACCGCCTTCTCTATGCTATTACTTACTATTATGTTTTGATAGATTTTTTCCAAGCATCCATAACTTGTTCAAACACACCTATTTTAGGCTTTGGCCAGTGCTGAAGGTAGTGAATTTTTTGATAAAATGCTTTGTGCAGCATTATTGTATGAAAAAATGCTAAATCATCCATCTGATACGGCAGCTATGTTCGCACGCAACGCAAATACAATTGGCAAAACTTAAACACGCACCTATTCTCTTATGAATTCATTGGATCCGAACTCCTGCATATTTTATTTTCTCTGAACGTTCCATGTCATGGAAATGCTATTTATCTTTTAAATTCTAGTTCAACTGTTCTTCTTAAAAATTTTTGGCAAATCCCATTTTCCTTCCTGTTCTCCCAGAACTTTTTCAAAAAATCCTGAACTTTTGGTTTGCCAATTTTTTCCCCAAATGATTAATGCTGCTATGTGTGATACTATCAACAATGTAATTATATACTGATTACTCTTTCTTTTTACATAATCTAACGTATTTCAAACTTTTCATAGGCTGCCCGACACATTGAAGGCAACAAAGGCAAGACTAGAAAAGCATGGGCAACACAAACTTGGCTCTAGTGGTTATATGAAATTAGTCGCATGAATTGTAAGTATCAATAAATGAAATATTGCATCCAAATTATAATAAATTGAAAACAATTTTGGTTTTATCACACCATAGAATCAAAATTCATGATCTTATGCAAAAATGTAGGGCTCTGAATTCAACAGAGTTCCCAGAGAAGAGGACTTGAAGATTACCTTCCAGAAAGGCTATGGAGTCGTGGCTGAATGCCTAAGAGTCTTCACTGGGCAAACAAAATCTTCCATTGTATCCAACACATAGGTAAATAAACTCAATAAAGTTTATTTAAAATTGAATACTTGTGCAATCTATTCAATATTAATTTCCACCATAAAGTAATTACATGCCTATTTGTTTTAAATATTCAAGCAATGATAATACTTCACATGACATTGGAATGCGTCCTGGTGAGGGTGGAGCACAATGTGTAGATGAAGGTCATGGTGTGCATCCCAGTACTTTAGAGCATGTAGAGAATGATCAACATGTTGAGCATGATAAGGCTAGAGAAGATCAGGAATATGATGTGGCCCCATCAGGTAAAGAGGACCACTCTAAAGTTCTTTTAAACATATTTAATTGCAATTGGTGTATTAATTAATATGACCTTTTCTATTTCAACTTTCAAGCATGTAGAGCGTGATCAATGTGTTGAGCATGATTAGGCTAGAGAAGATCAAGAACATGATGTGGCCCCATCAGGTAAAGAGGACCACCTTCATGTTCTCTTAAATAGATTTAATTTCAATTAGTGTATTAATTAATGTAACCTTTCATGTTTCAACTGTAGATCATGATTTAGAAGGTGTTCAGCATGTTGAGCATGAGTCTATAACAAAATTTCAAGAACATGATGTGGACCCATCAGGTAAAGAGAACCACTCTAATGTTCTTTTAATTAATGAAATACTTGTAACAATAATAAAAAAACATATCAGTTTAACATTTCTTTCTTATTGTAGCAGACCCCCCTTGCAGCAGCATCCACGCCATGAGCAGATGACTAGGAATACATTAAGATCATGAGTAGAGGGAAAAACAACTAGACGGGGGACATATATTGATTTAGAAAATGTTACTCCACTTCAGCTTTATGTAGCTTTAAAAAAGAAACAAAAAAAAAGTAATTGTAATCATATCATGACGACCATATTTTTGATAATATGTAAAAACTGAAAGAATGAATATTATATGTTAATGCATGAATGTGAATATGTTAATTAATGAATGTTATATGTTAATGAATGAATGTTATATGTTATTAATGGATGAATGAATGCTATATGTTATTAATGGATGAATGAATGAATGTCATATGTTATTAATGGATGAATGAATGAATGTTATATATTATTAATGGATGAATGAATGATTAATGTTATATTATTGGGTATGGGGAATTAAGAGTGATGCAATAGGGGGGGAGGGGCCAAATGAGCTTCCACCGTCATGTGGTTGGTCTTGTTAAGTAAAGAATATTAAACTATTCTCGGAACAAAGAGAAGCTCAATAAGGTAATGCAATTTTCAATATAAGAAATACATCGTTTGAAGCATCAAACCAATATGCAATCTGTATGTATGATCAGTCATCAGTCTCCGCGATGGTACATTTCCATGAATATTTTTTTATAAAAAAATTGCATTGTTTTGTCGCCATTTCGATGAAACCCACCGACGAATCGCCGAAAAGGTTCGACGAAGTTGCTATAACTGCGACGAAGGTTTTTTTCGTAACTCCTTGCACATTTCGTCACAATTTCGACAAACTTTTGGTGTTGTTTCGATGCTACTACTTGCCCATTTCGTCGCACTTTCAATGAACTTTTGGTGTTCTTCCGACGCTACTCCTTGCCTATTTCGTCGCAATTTCAACGAACTCTTGGTGTTGTTTCGACGATACTACTTTCCCATTTCATTGCACTTTCAATGAAATCTTGATGTTGTTTCGATGCTACTCCTTGCCCATTTTGTCGAAATGGCGATGAACGTCTAGTGTTATTTTAACGCTACTCCTTTCCCATTTTGTTGAAATGGTGACGAAATTTTGGTGCAATTCGTTGGTGGATACACAAAGTTTTCGTTGATATTCCAACAAAAGTCTGAGCCATTTTATGATGTCGACGACCAATGAATTTGCGCTGTTATTTTGATGTTTAATTCGTCGTCAGCCTCTTGACAAAAAAATAGTGACGAAAATATTTTCTTCATTTTGTCGCGTGTCTGACAAAGATTTGTCAAATGACCGACAAACATCCATCGGAAAATGGTGTAAAATTCAGTAGTGACAAGTATGCAAGAGAGGAAAAACTTGTTGATTGTTTGTAAATGGGGGTTTTCCTTGGTCAAACCCCTTGTTGGTAATTAAACCTTGAAATAAAATAGAATAATGAAGGGAAATGATGAATGAACAAAATTAAATTTCACAACTCACCAAACCCTTGTTACGAAATCTACAAACTTGTGTGAAATAGTTAGCTTGAATATAGATATTGAAATGCTTGAATGCTTGATAGATCTTGATTTGAATTCTTGCTTGAATAAAAACCCTACATCACAAATGTTAGCTCAAAAGCAAACATGATGGAAGAATATCCTTGATATGATGCTTGAATCTTGATAATGGTTCCAAATGCTTGAATGCTTAGATTTCCTGGTAGATTGCCAGGTGAAATATGAGTGGAGGAACCTTGTATTTATACTTATCTATGCTTAATATTCTAAAGTTACACCACAACAAGCTAACATATGAATTCATTAATTAAAGGAGGCTAAATCCTACCAAGATTTGAAATTAAATCCTGAAAATACGTTAAGGGGGACTATGACACCCTATGTGGTGTCTTAGTCTCAAGGAATGAAACTTGGGGAACAGACATGAAAAAGGGACCCATTTAAGGTGCATTTGCAATTAGGCTCCCAAGACCTTTGGAGGAAAAAGATACCCTAGGTGGTGTCTTAGTCCTAACCCAAAAATCAAGGACACACAACCAGAATCATTAATTAATCTTTTCCCCTTTGATCTTTGTCAGGATTAGCCATAAAAAGATATAATTTATTAGGCTTGTGAATGCAAAATAAGACCAATTAAGACATAAATAAGGATAAAAAAGCAATGTGGGCCCAAACAAGTGTGAAAATGCAAGGGTATGCATTTTCCTACACTACATTTAGCCTCCACTTTAGTGAATGGAGGAACTTGCTTCAAAATCTCACTAAAGTATCCAACCACACAATCAAGAGGGGTTCAAATGTACAAACACTAGTAAGAAAGGATGACAGTAATCAAGAGGGTGGCTAAGGCCCTAGGATCAAGATCCTATGGCAAACCAACATAAGCACAAAGGAACACACTTGTAGATGATATATTAAGCCATGAACAGATCACAAACATACACCATCAAAGATAGAAAAAGGAAAACGAAAAAGAAAAAGAAAAAAAAAGGAAAAATGCAATGGATCAAGCTTCAACTGGCCATCCAACTTGCTATGGACTAGGTCTAGGCTATTTTTCTAGAAGAGGTTTACAAATGGGGCATGTTTTCCACTATGCAAACAAAACACATGCTCACAAGGGCTAGTGAAGCTAGTTGTTCACTAGGTGAGCCCCAGGGGACCATATCAAAGCCATACCCCCATGACTACGATAAGGAAAAAGGAAACAAAAAACATGCTTACAAGGGCTAGTGAAGCTAGTTGTTCACTAGGTGAGCTCCAGGGGACCATATCAAAGCCATACCTCCATAACTTTAATAAGGTGCAAAAATGCAAGCTCACAACAGTTAGTGAAGCTAGTTGTTCACTAGGTGAGCCCCAAGGGGCCATATCAAAGCCATACCTCTATGAATTTAATAAGGTACAAAAATAAAATGCAACAAGAAAGAGGAATGAATGTGCGAAGGGGTTTTACTTAGTTCATGTGAGGTCTTAATCTTAGGGGACATCGTTCCTAAAGTTTCCAAGAGAGGACCAATCAAAGGATAAAATATTTGTAACATAGGTGATGTAGTGTGTCACATCACCACTAAGAGGAATCTAATATGCGAAGATAGATCAAGCTCTTGAAGGACATTACTCCCAATGTCACCAAAAAGAGAAAAACACATTGCATGAAGTAAGAAAATCACATCAAGGAACATGAAATAAATACAAATGAAATCATGCAAAAATAATGCCAATGTATGCCCCCACTTTAAATATATTTCTAAACACCATTATATGAGAAATTACTTTAAAGTAGCTAAAACTTGAAAAAGGAAAAGAGGGTTGCTCCTCAAAAACACATAAGGGATCTATAGATTTGGGGTTAATACATATCTTTGTTGCAATGATATTAGAGATCTTGAAAGTGTCATCATTCCCCAAATACACATAGAATTGGAAGAATGACACAAAGAGAGAGAGAAAAAAATGAAAAACCTTTTAGGTCAACATGGAAGAAACATGAATGTCTCAATGCCTTGCATCATCCCCAAAAGAAAAACACAAGACCAAAATGAAAGGAAATGAAAAAAAAATGAAAAATATTTCTAGTCAACATGGAAGAGACATAGGGTATCTAGACACCTTGCATCATCCCCAAAAGGGAAAAAAAAGACAAAAATGAAAAGATAAATAAAAATAAAATGTAAATACCAACGAAAAGGAAAAATGCTTACGAGATATAGAAGAATGAAGGTAGAAATTGATGAATATACATAGAGAGGAAACATCAAATAGAACATCATGGGGGATCACATTACACAAATGGAAAGAAAAAAGGAAAGAAAAAAGACTAGTAAAGCACATGCAAGTCAACAATTCAATAGGTCATTTGCAATCTAGTCTTGTTCAGCATATAGCGAGATGGACAACATCAAGCATTGAACTAAGAGAATCACAAAGTTCAACATGTGGTATATCACTCGATTTAGGAGGATCACCATGGTTGTTATCATTTAAGATCATGGAAGAGGAGAATAACAAATTCAATTCATTATTCACTTCCTCATCAAATTTAGTAATTTCTTCATCATCATCAAGTTAACCACAATAGGAAGATGAATGATAATACCCATAAATGGTGTTGGTTCTTGTTGTGTTGGAGATGTAGGATCTGTTGGTTCTAGTAAGGGAGGAGGCTCATCGTTTATTGCTTCTATCAATTTCAAATTTTTATTTTCTATGTTGTTCATCTTTCAAGCAATAGCACAACATCTATGCCTATGCTCTCTAGCATTTTTGTTTCTTTTATTACAATTTTCAATTTTCCTTTGTATAGGAAGTGGGTTTGTCAACCATAGGCTCCTTTTCCTATTGTGAGGGATGAATGGAAAAAACCATGGAAGGTTGTTCAACCATTTTCTCTTTGGCTTTATAAATTTTCTTAGGAGGAAAATTAGGACTTGTTTGGTTCTCTCTTGGCCCTTTTTAGGAAATAGGCAAGGATTTTTTTATGGATGGGTCTTGGTTAGTCAAAAGGGCTTTAATCTCAATATTTTTTTCTTCAAGGGGCATATGTTTTATCATAGGCAGAGAAAAAATTTCAAGGGATAACTTGGCTATGAATTTTTCTTTGAAATTTTGGTAGGATAAGAAAAGGAAGTCCTCACGGGGTCTTATAGGTTGCATGTGATTAGGCTAAAAATAGTCTAAGGAAAATTTTCCATGGGAAGAAGGTCATCTAAAGCCACTATGGTTCATAGTGAATATTTCATTACTGAATAGAAACTTTAACAAATTATGGACAACAGATGGGACCACATTCATGGAGCTAAGCCATTTGTAGCCTAACTTCACATGAAATTGATCTAAATTAGAGATAATGGATAATTGTACATTTTTTTCTTTGGTC
The DNA here is from genome assembly GCA_007258455.2 of Sequoia sempervirens. Classification (NCBI taxonomy): domain Eukaryota; kingdom Viridiplantae; phylum Streptophyta; class Pinopsida; order Cupressales; family Cupressaceae; genus Sequoia; species Sequoia sempervirens. The sequence goes on along the minus strand of VDFB02051916.1, from coordinate 23,898 downwards.
CTACATGTAAATGGGGTATGATCAAGCCCATTTTAGCATGAGAAAAACCATCATGCATTTTATTCCTTACTTTTATTTTATCATATCTATCTTGAGTGAGTTCATGCACATATAAGAGTTCCTCTGTGATCACATTCTCTCCACAGACGAGATCAATTAAAATGGACTAGGAGTGGGCCTATTATTGATTATGCTGGCTATGTAAAGAGGACCATCAAGTTCATGTTTGATTAATTATTCTAAAGAGAAATTGATGTCAATAGGAATTTTGGTTTTATGAGGATCGATTTCAATCAATCCTATCATTGTACTAATAGGACTTTGGTCATTAGTATCCATAGGATTTTTTTCATTATTGTTCATATTCTCATCATCCATGTCAACGCTCATCACATTGGGCTTAGTTTCACTAGCCTTAATAGATGAAATATTATAGTTAGGAATGGGATTGGTAAAGATTTCCAATTTTTGGTCAAGAGGAGCTATAGATTATTACCTTTTACATTCACACCTCCAATTTGGATATGATTAGAGTCAATGAGGTCTTGTAAAAGATGTTTAAGATGCTTACAATGTTTTGTATCATGTTCTTTTTGTTGGTGGTTTTCACAATAGGAATTATGTCTAAAGCTCAAGGGTAACGGCTTGCTAGGGTCAAGAGGTCGAACAGGAGGTCAGGTAAGCATGTTCTTGTTTAATAGTTAAGTCATGATGTTGTGAAGTATGTTAGGTAAGGGAGTAAATTATCTTTTCAAATCCCAAAATATATAAGGATTACTCTTCTTTAGAGAAGCTACTTGGGTATCAACTTGTTGGGTAGGTTGGGAGGTGAAATTAGTTGAAGGAAACTTTTATGTTGTCTTTTGAAAGGATGGTACATGTTTTGGTTTGAAGGTTCAAAAATTTCTAGATGGGTAGAGGTGATTTTTGGTTCACAAATACCTACAAAATTCTGATAATATTGAAGGGTATTTCACAAGTGCATGAAGGAAGAGGATTTCATCATGGTAATCTTGTCTCATATCTTATTTTATAAATTTTCTATGAACATATTTTGAAGGTGAGAATCAGGAATCTTCATGCTAATTTGTGAATAAAGCGATTGGTAACATGAAATAAAGTCAATGAATTTTTCACCATCATTTTGTTTACATATCATCAAATGAGCTAATTTCATTTCAGGAACCATATGCACTTGGAGATTTTTAATAAAGGCTTCAAAAAGTTCATTAAATGAACGAATTGAGCCATTTGGTAATGCAGAAAACTAGTCCAAGGCAATGTCTTTCAAGGATCAGGGAAAAATCTTGGCCAAAAGTTTGTCCTCAAGGATAAAGTCACTACACAAAGTAGTAAATGCATTAATGTGATTAGTAGGATCTCCCTTTCCTCCATATTTCTCAAATCTAGGGATCTCTATACCTTATGGCACTAGAATTCTCAATATTTCCAAGGATAATGGGTTAATTTTGACATAGTATGAAGGTGGACCATTTTTATTTTTCTTTATGGTGGAAACATGATGTTGAGTGGATGAAATGCTTTGTAAAATGTGGTTAACGATAGGTTCATTGCTTGTAGTTTGAGATGGAGGTGAATATGGTGGTGGTGTGTATGTGTTGGGAAGACAAGTGAATGGATTGCTTACGGGAGGAGATATAAGGTTAGATGCCACATAGGTATAAGGAGCACTAGTGGAATTGTTTGAGGTAGGAAAAATATTGATAATTGCTTGCATCGTTGTGGTCACTTGAGTATTTGTATAGGTGGGAATAGAGGTTATTGTTGAATTGGGAGGATTTTGATTTCCTCAGCTTTTCACATTGTTTGAAGCTCTAACACCATTGGTTCTGGAAGGAAGATATTTTCCAAAGATTTGAGCTATATAATTACACACAACTTCCAGCCGTTCATCACTTTGCATCATGTGGTGAAGATTATCTATGGTAGGTATGATAGTCTTGGAAATGTTTTAAGTACTCACACTATCTTATAAACGGGATAAGACTTCATGAATTTTCATTATGCTTTCTTGAGGGATATGATCAACCATTTTCTGAACACTTGGCATAGCACTTGTAAGTAAGATAGGTATACAAAAGATGTATCAAAGTTATAGTCCATACCTAGTGAACTAATACCAAAACTAGGAGTAAGAGAGCTAGATAACCCAAGATCCAAAATGAGTATTTTATCAGGGGATGCCATGAATCTCACACTTCATCTCACCATAGTATTTATAGTAGGACACCAAATAGTACAACTCATGTAAGGGAGAAACCAAAGAAGGTACAATGTACACAATATCCTATGCTTACAATTACACTTCAAATGAAATAAATTGAAATAATAGCAATTCTGCAAAGTGTCTTAGACCTCAACAACTTCAAAATAGAATTAAAAGAAATTGTGGTGCTAGAGAATGTAGGCGTCGTCGTCCTCTCCTCGCTTGTTAGTCTCGCATGGAAGAAAGTAAAGAAAATCAACCTCTTCCTTTGACATAAATAATAGATGACCACCCTCCTTCTCTTGACCCGCCACAAGATAGTCCATCCCAACCTTCACAACAAACTGAACCAATCCAATAGCCACAACTTTTGATACATCCTTCCTTGGAAATCACCCTTTGTCCTCCCATTGTCATCAATCTTGATGATTATGATGATGTGGTGATAGAAAAAATAGATGATGTGCACAATGTTATAAACTCTTTATTTTCATCTACCATGAGCTTAAATGATATATCCTCTCAACCAAGTGAAGAACCTAGTATGACTCCTAGTTCAGCGCTTGCAATTATTCCTTTGGAGAGTCAACTGCCTTCACATTATACTAAACATGATTTGGAGAAAGATGACTTGTTAGATGGTTGACTTGCATTTTCCTAGCTAGCCTTTTTGCATTTCTCTTTTTATTTGTCTTTTTTCACTTTCATGTGTGTATCGTGTTCCACTGTAATGTGTGTTTGATGTTCCCTCTCTTTCTACACTTCTACTATTTGTACCTCTATTCTTCTATATGTCGTGCATTGTCTTTTTTTCTTTTGTTTTTTATTTTCCTTTTGGCGATGGTGCAAAGCGTAGAGATTCCCTATGTCTCTTCCATGTTGACCCAAAAGGTCCTTGTCTTTGTCTCTTTTTGTTTTGTGTTTTCCTTTTAGGGATGACCCAAGGCATTGAGACCAAATGTCTCCTTCATGTTGACCCAAAAAAAAAATATTTTCTTTTACCTTTTTGTTTTCATCTCACTTGTGTTTTCCTTTTGGGGACAATGAAAAGTGTTAAGACTGCAATGTATCTTCTATGTTGACCCAAAACAGACTTTCTTTTTCTTTTGGTTTCACTGACTTTGTGCCATTCTTCCAGCTCTATGTGCTTTGGGGAATGATGACAGTTCTGAGCTCTTTAATCAAAACATTGCAGCAACGAACATTCTAACCACAAATCCATAGATCCCTTATGTGTTTGGTTGTTTTTCCTTTTCAATTATTTTTAGGTATGATAGATTGATACGTAAAAATTGAAGAGATGAGTGTTTAAGTAAGCTACCTAAAAAATATACTAGCAATCACACCTTTGTGTACAATGGGTACACTGAAGATTTGATGTAGATCAATATTTTAATTGTTGGTATTCTATCTAAAAGATAGAAATTGTAAAATGTAAAGATGTTATGCATTTATTTCTTCTCGAATAATTCATAAAATATAGTAGACATTAGCATATCAGTGTAATGAATAATGCACAAAATTTCCAATAATTAACATTTAAAATGAATCCAAAACTTACCCTAAAGTTGATTGAGAATTATATACTCACATCTATGGTCTCTTCACAAAGTCCATCATAAGTGAAAAAATTTAAGGAAATTTTTAACACCATAAATGACATAAAGTGAAGGCTCTAGTAATTTGAATTTCCTTAAGCTCCTTTTGTCTATGGACATTAATATGCTTTATTTTGTAATGAAGTTTAAGTAATTGTAGTACATAATGCATATTATGGATTGAATTATAACTAACTTGGCTTAATGTTTATAGTAATAAACCCACTACATATATGAGTCAAACTAAAAGAAGCTAAGAGAAGCGAGGAAAATAAATGAAGCTTTGTAAATAAGAATGTATGATGTAGGAGCATCCAGTGGTGTAAGAGCAATCTTGCATCACACAAAAAGATGTTTTCCATTTATTTTCCTGTTGTTTTCTTTTTGTAAATGTTGTTGCATTTCTGGATACCCTTTTCGTCGAATAAGAGTTTCCAACTTTCAGAACTGCTTTTCCACTTTTTATGCTCAACTGCTATTTTTAACAGGTATGAATTTGAAGGCGTGGGAAGACAAAAATTTATAGGAATGTTCAGGATGAAAAAATAAGCACATTGGTGAAAGAATCAAGTCAAGATCATTCACGGTTTGAAAGTTATTCAAGTTCCAGTTTCTATTTTTTTGCCCTAAAAAACCTTCCGAGTACAATTTGAGGCACTAAACGGTTCCGAATGGGCCCAAAAATTTGCGAAAATGCCAAAATAGTTAGCCATAGGCCTACTCTATGTAACATCTCCTTTTTGTGAGCTTTCCGAAAAGGTATTATCATTGAAGATCCGACAGTCAGATTAAAAGTTATGCCTTCCAGAAGTTAGTGCATATTTTAGAAATGTGCCAATTTTTGAATGTGAATTTAAATTTGAATTTCAAATTGTAATTTTGGTGCCAACCCGTCAAAAATATTATCTCGAATGTTGTTTTTGGTTCCAAACCAAAATGGGTCTATTTATGGCCTAGTTTTCTAATTTTTGGATAGCTTTTTGGGGAAAGAGTTCATATACTGCAAAAAGGGGGATTTCTGTAATTTTGTAATTTTCCTGAAAACTTCGATAGCTTGCATGTATCATAGATCTCGAGGATTTGAGATCCTTTGCATGTAAGAGTTCCATATTTTTGAAAAAATTATTATTCTCCATTTTGTGAGTATTATTTTTGTGTCTCGGGTTTTCTCCCTCATTAGGTGGTATCAGAACGGGTTTTCTTGTGTGTGGATAGATCGCCGATCATGAGGCAGTTCACACCAGGACCATGGTTGTGGGTTCGAGGTATTCAAGATGCATCCAAGAGTGATGCTTGGTAGGCGTGGTGGTGCCAGAGATGGCAGAAATGCTGGTGGAAGAGATCCATTTGCTGCTGAGGGTTTCAGAGCCCTCCAGAGACAAATTGATGCATTGCAGGAACAAATGAGAAGAGGGTTAGACCCAGGAAGGAGAGGAGAGAGTGAGGATGAAGAAGAGGTGGAAGATACAGATGTAGAAGAGGAAGAAGAAGCTATTGATCGAGATCAAATGCAGCTGATTAGGGCTATTTCGAAGATCGAAAAAAGACCCAGAATAGAAGTCCACAGTTATTTCAGAAGTCTGAACCCGGAAGAGTTGATTGACTAGATCAATGAGCTAGAAGAATATTTTGAGTATGAAGAAGTAGAGGACCCAGATAGAGTTAAGTTTGCAAAAACAAAGCTAAAGGGACATGCCAATATTTGGTGGAAAGAGGTCTAGTTGGAGAGAAATCGAAGAGGAAAAGGAAAGATTAGCAATTGGGATCGCATGGTGGAGAAACTGAAGAATCAATTCATACCAGTAGACTATGAGTTAGATCTGCTGAAGAAATTGCAAGGATTGAAGCAAGGAAGTAGATCTGTGAAAGAATAAATAGAATATTTTCACAAGATGATCATTAGAATGGGCCATGAAGAGGCCAACAAGGAGAAGGTAGCCCGTTATCTTAATGGGTTACGACCGAGCATTCAAGAGGAGCTAAGCCTGGTTAGAATGATCACCATTGAGGATGCATACTAGTTTTCTCTAAAAGTTGAGGAGAAGTTGAACAAAATATTTAACAACAATCAAAAAGGCCAAGGAGGTCAAAGCGGAAGGGGTAGTGGAAGATCTTCTGGGAGTCGAAATGAGGATGAAAGGAAAAATGAAGATGTGGGTACCAGTCGAAGCTAGAGGAATGATAACTTCTACCACCCTTGTGATCAAAATAGTGGTGATCAAAGAGGTGGAGGATGAGGAAGATCTGGGCCAGGACCCAGGAGAGGTGGTTTTAGAGGAACTTGTTTCCATTGTGGTGAAGAAGGGAATCAAGCCTATGAATGTCCACAACACCAAGGAAGGACAGACAGAAGGCTAGAAGGTCGTGGAAGGGTTACACATGCAGATGAGGAGGCTCAATCTGAGCATTTAGATGATGCTGAAAGAGGAGAAGCCCTACTAGTTAGAAGAGCCCTAGTGACTGAAGAGAAGGAGCCAGAATAGAGGAAGAATCTATTACGCACAAGGTGCAAGTGTGAAGAAAAATGGTGTGAAGTCATTATTGATAGTGGGAGAACTGATAATTTGGTTTCAGAAGAGATGGTTACAAAGTTGAAGCTGAGATGGGAAAGGAATCCACACCCATATCAGATTTCCTGGTCAATGAGCAGTGCCTGGTGAAGTTCAAGATCGAAAGCTATCGTGATGAGGTACTTTGTGATATCATCCCCATGGATGCATGTCACATGTTGTTGGGGAGGTTGTGGTAGTTTGATAGGCATGCTATACATGATGGCCATGCAAACACTTATTCCTTGATGAAGGATGGAGTTCGTCACAAGTTGAAACCCATGTAGAAGGACGAAGAAAAGGTATGTAGTAGTGCTAGAATTTTCTTTGTTGATGGAAGGAAATTTTTAGAAGGTATGAAGCATGAGCATATGTGTTATGCATTGATTCCTAGAATTGATGAGGAAGATAGTGAGAAGGTGCTAGTAGAAATTTTTGGACTATTGGATGAGTTTCAGGAGATTATTTCTAATAATGTACTTGAGGGTTTACCACCAATGAGGAAGATCAGTCATCAGATTGACTTGATCCTTGGTGCTAGTTTGCCAAATAAGGCTGCTCATTGAATGACTCCTATAGAAAATGAGGAGTTGAACAGACAAGTTCAGGATTTGTTGAGAAAAGGTTTGATTTGAGAGAGTCTAAGCCCATGTGTAGTACCTGCAGTACTAGCACCAAAGAAGGATGGGGAGTGGAGGATGTGTATAGACTCCCGGGCCATAAATAAGATATCAATCAAGTACAAATTTCCCCTACCAAGGATGGATGACCTATTGGACTATTTGAGTGGAGCAAAGTACTTCACGAAGATTGACCTAAAGAGAAAATATCACCAGATCTGGATTCAAGAGGGTGATGAATGGAAGACTGCCTTCAAGACCAAGGAGGGCCTGTATGAGTGGTTAGTCATGCCCTTTGGGCTAACAAATGCACTGAGTACATTCATGTGGCTCATGAATGAGGTATTGAAAGAGTTTTTGGGGAATTTTGTTATTGTGTACATAGATGATATTTTAATATTTAGTAAGTCCCTATGTGAGCATTTGATGCATATTCGTAGAGTCTTTGAAAAGTTGAGAGAAGAAAAATTGTTGATTAATCTGAAGAAGTGTAGTTTTGTGAAGAGGGAGTTAGTGTACTTGGGGTTTGTTGTCTCAGTAAAAGGTCTCAAGATGGACCCAGAGAAGGTGAAGGCTATTCTAGAATGGTCTACCCCAAGAACTGCTAATGAGGTGAGATCTTTCCATGGTTTGGCCAATTTTTATAGAAAGTTCATTAGAAACTTCAGTAGTATTTGTGCACCCTTGACTGAAACAATGAGAGGGGATAGAAAAGAGTTCAAGTGGAGCATTGGAGCAGCGAAGAGTTTTGATTTGTTGAAGTAGAAGGTGACAGAGAAACCATTTTTAGCCCTCCCAGATTTCAATAAGGTGTTTCAGGTGGATTGTGAAGCTAGTGGTTGTGCCATTGGAGTAGTGATCAGCCAAGAAGGTAAGCCCATTGCCTATTTTAGTGAAAAGTTAAATGATGCAAAGAGAAAGTACTCTATATATGATCAAAAAATTTATGGAATAGTTCAAGCATTAAAGAAATGAAGACATTATCTGTTGCCAAAGGAATTTTTTTTTTTTACTAATCATCAAGCATTACAGTATCTGAGTAGTCAGGGAAAATTAAATCAGAGGCATATGAAATGGGTAGAATTTTTGTAGAGTTATACTTTTGTTTTAAAGCATAGGAGTGGAAAGTCAAATAGGGTTGCAGATGCCTTAAGTAGGAGGCAAAAATTGTTGACAGAGATGCAGATTGAAGTGGTTGGGTTCAATGAACTCAAGACATTGTACCCTGAAGATCCTAATTTTGCAGAGGCTTGGAAAGCTTGCAAGGAACCTATTACAGTTGACAGGATGAAGTGGTTGGATTTCATAATCCAGGATGGCATGTTGTTTAAGGGAAGCCAATTGTGTATTATGAGGAGTTCCATGAGGGAGAACTTGATAAAGGAGAAGCACAGTGGAGGAATGGCAGGACATTTTGGTCGGGATAAGACTATTTCCATTATCAGTGAACATTATTATTGGCCAAGTAGTTATCACAAGATGTGAAGAAGTTTGTGCAGAGTTGCAGAGTATGTCAGAGGGCTAAAGGAGTGAGCTAGAATACTGGGTTGTATCAGCCCTTACCTATACCAGAGAGGTCATGGGAACATATAAGTATGGACTTTCTTCTTGGTTTTCCAAGGAAATAGAGAGGGAATGATTCAGTATTTGTGGTAGTTGACAGGTTTTCGAAGATAGCACATTTCATCCCATGCCAGAAGACCCATGATGCAGTCCACATTGCTGACTTATTCTTCAGAGAGGTGGTGAGGCTACATGGTCTGCCAAAGAGTAAAGTCTCAGATCGTGACACAAAATTTGTTGGATACTTTTGGAGGACCTTGTGGGAGAAGTTGAAAACTAAGTTAAAGTTTAGTTCTGCACACCATCCAAAAAATTGATGGGCAGACTGAGGTTGTGAATAGAAGTCTGGGTAACCTACTGAGATGCTTGGTAGGAGATAAACCCAAGGGATGGGACTTGATGTTGCCATAGGAAGAATTTTCTTACAACAATTCTGACAACAAAAGCACTAGGAGATCACCATTCCAAATTGTGTATGGAGGCAATCCCAAGACCGCTCTAGAATTGAGGAAGATGGACCAAGAGAAGAAGACTAGTGCTGAAGCCGAAGACTTTGCAGAGCACATCAAGAATATACATGAGAAGGTAAGAGAACATATTAACAAGATGAATATGCAGTATAAGGCTAAGGAAGATCAGAAGAGGAGATATAAGGAGTTTTAGATTGGTGATGAAGTGATGGTCCACTTGAGGAAAGAAAGGTTTCCAGTGGGAACCTATAACAAATTGAAGATGAAGAAGTTCGGTCCCTATAAAATTGTGAAGAGGTATGAATCAGGGAATGCATATGAGGTAGAGTTGCCAGATGGAGTCAACATTTCCCCTGTGTTCAATATTTTAGATTTGACAGAGTATCATGAAGGTGGCATAGAAGAAGTTCCAACAATAGAACAGTGTGGCATTCCAGCACCTACTTCAGAGAAGAAGCAGATTGAAGAAATCTTGGATAGCCGTGTGGGAAGGAGTACCAAAAATAGGCAATATGAAGAATATTTGGTGAAGTGGAGAGGAAGGCCTATCAAAGATTCATCTTGGTTGTCTAAGGTAGAGGTTGACTATTTGGGTTTTCCTCAACCATCTGAGATGTGACGGGGTCACTTCTCAAATTACCCTGGGTGTCTAATGAAGGAGCATCCAGTGGTGTGAGGGAAATCTTGCATCACCCAAAAAGATGCTTTTCATTTATTTTCCTGTTGTTTTCTTTTTGTAGATGTTTTTGCATTTCTGGATACCCTTTTTGTCGCAATTTTTAGAACTTCTTTTCCAATTTTTCTACTCAACTACTATTTTTAGCAGGTATGAATTGAAGGCATGGGAAGACAAAAATTTATGGGAAGGTTCAGGACGAAAAAATAAGCACTTTGGTGAAAGAATTAGGTCAAGATCATTCACGGTTTGAAAGTTATTGAAGTTCCAATTTTTGCTTTTTGCCCTGAAAAACCTTTGGAGTCCAATTTGAGGCCCTAAACGGTTCTGGATGGGCCCGAAAATTTGTGGAAATGCCAAAGTAGTTATCTGTAGGCCTACTTTGTGGAACATCATCTTTTTGTGAGCTTTCTGAAAAGGTACTATCATTGAAGATCCGATGGTCAGATTAAAAGTTATGGCTTCCGGAAGTTGGTGCATATTTTAGAAATGTGCTAATTTTTGAATGTGAATTTAAATTTGAATTTCAAGTTGTAATGTTGGTGCCAAACCATCAAAAATATTATCTCGAATTTTGCTTTTGGTTTCAAACCGAAATGGGTCTATTTATGGGCTAGTTTTCTAATTTTTGGGGAAAGAGTTCACATACTGGGAAAAGCGGGATTTTTTGTAATTCTGTAATTTTCTTGAAAACTTTTGTAGCTTGCATGTATCATAGAGCTCGAGGATTTGAGATCCTCTACATGTAAGAGTTCCATATTTTTGAATAAATTATTATTCTCCATTTTGTGAGTATTATTTTTGTGTCTCAGGTTTGCTTCCTCGTCAATGTATTAACATATGAAGTTGATCCAATCTCTACTGTTTAGTATTTGAAAATAGTTGTGGAAACCATTGCATTTATAGCTTCAACAACATCTTCCATACATTCAATAGTAAATAGTATTTTCTTTGTGTCACGCCAATCTCTTGCATTTTGACATCTGGTTTTAAAAGTACAAGCACCAGTATAGTCACAGAAAACTGAGAGGAAATAATTATTGCATAATGGATAAGCTCTATAAAGAAGAATTTATTAAGTGTAACATATGAAGATATTCTGATCTCTATTGTTCACCATGTGAAAGAAGCTTTGGCAACCATTGCATTTGTAGCTTCAACTGCAACTGGTATACATTAAATAGTAAATAATGTTGTCAGAAAAACTATCATAAAAATAGCTTATATATTGAAATAGCCACAGATAAAACCCTATAACCAATGCTTTCATTTACCAGAAAAAAAGAGAACTATAATATTGAAATGAGACACAACAAAGGTTTTATGGGCTTGTACAAATTCCCATAAGAAATTTCATTGAAATCATAGCAAGTGAGTTACCTGAAGATTGCACACAAATTGTGTCGTGCTGTCAAGGAGGCCGATTCAAAAAATGAGCAGAGTTCCATGATTGTTTGGTGACAACGCATAGCCATTTTTCTGGAATGAAGCCAAAGTACTATATAAAGAAATTGTCATAACCCCTCAATACCTTGATAATTATTTTGCATGACCCCTAGCCCCGATGTAATTTGGACTAGGGGTGGAACTTTAGACTCCAATGTGCAGATATATGTATCAGTGTGTGTGTGTGTGTGTGTGTGCGTGTGAGTTAAATGTGAACCTTGATGTGATTGTTATTAAATGTGATTGTTAATCTTACTATATTGTTTAAATTTAAAGCATGAAATGTTTGGATTAAGGTGGACTAATGTTTTGGCTATTGTATTTGCATGAGGATTGTCGTTGGATGTAGGTACCAAGGGTGCAAAGTGAGGTGGATTATGTCATTCTGTTGGTTGAGAGAAAGATAACGGTATGTCATTCTAGAGTTAGACTTTGCCTGTGGTTTTCGTCACCTTGAGGTTTAGTCTACCTAGGATTTTGATACATATATATTATTGCCATAGTTATTTGTTCTGGCTAAGTAAAGCCAATAGGTTCACTTAAAAAATTTTGACTATTTGATTATGCATAAGTGGTAAATTTATTAAAGTTCTATGATGAAAAGGAAAATTAAAAATAAATAAATAAATACATAAAAGTAAAAAAGAAAAAAGAAAGAGAGAGATAAATAAGTTAAATAAGAAAAAAAAAACTATATTGGGATAGCTACAACTAATAAAATAAAATTAATTTGTGGCAAGCACGTCATGGTATTTTCCATACACTTGAAATAAAAATATAGGGTGATTAAAACAATCCCCATCAAACTATGTAAAAATAAAAATAAAAATGAAATAAGGTTTATTATCGAGCAAGAAGGAAAGGAAGGAGAAGGACGTAGAAAGAAGAGGAGACGCTTTCACAAGAAAGGAAGGTGGCAAAGATGACATTGCAGGGAGGTTAACAGCAGCCATCGACCAAGGAGAGGAAGAAAAATAGCTAGGAGATGAGGCAAAGTAGAAAAAAAAGGACATTAGAACATTTTTTTAAGCCTGGAGACCCCTACAGTTGAAAAATGGCAGGATGAAGCTTGAATGTCACGCCATGGAGAACCACACCCATACTATCTTTAAAAACATCTAGCAACATTACATTTTTGCAAGCAGAAAATCGGGAAGAAAAAGAAGAAGGAAGAGGCACAACAGAAGTGTGTGTTGGTGGCGACTAGGGTTTGAGTATTGCTGATTCAAGGCATCTTATTCTCAGGTGCAACCTTTTTTTTCAGTATTTGTAGTTATTATTTTCTCTTGAAAGTTGAAACCCTTATGAAATTTCCTTTTTGTATGGTTACTCTATCATTTTGAGAATTTTGAGGAAAGATTTGTTGTCACACACACAAGGCTTTCATTTTACTTAGAAGGGCAGGGGACTTTCTTACTCTGTTAGCTAACTGGATATATATTATTATATATATATATTTATTTAATCAGCTTCCTTGAGCCATTCAATCATAGCCACTCTATGGGATTACTTTTCCAATCGTTTATCAGACATTATGCTAGGCATAGGCTCTTGTTGAATGTGAAGTGTAGAAATATTATGTTTTTCAAAAGAGTTAAAGGCGTTCCTTTAAATATGATTTGTAAGAAAGCATAAAATAGGGTAAAAGAGTTGGTGAACTACTTTCCAAGTCCATCAAAGACTCTATATTGGGCAGCCCCTACATCAATATAGCCACCTCATACTACCATTAGAATCTTGTTACTTTGTAGTGCATACATACTGCCATTATAATCCGGTTACATTGTTGCCTTTACAATCTTGCTATTGCATATTGATGAAACCTACTTTGTTGTGCATGCTTATTGTTGTGACAAGTCTTGCTACTCATACATGCTGCTAATACATCTTAATGTTACCTATACTTGGTTGTATAAACCTATTGTTGAGTCAAAATTGTTGTTACCTACAAACGGTTGATACATCTTGTTGCCACATACATTTGGCAATACATATTTATTGTTGGCACAAAATTTTGGCTGTTGTTGTCACTTGTTGATAGAAACTAATGTTGGGTTGCTACTGCATATCAAGGCTATAAACATAATATATTGCATATACAATACAATGGGGCATAACTAGAAAAACATGTGTTTTGTTATAGGCAAGGATTAGTTGGAATGTGTAGTGATCAGCTCTTATACTTGCCAATTTGTGTAGTGTAAAAGTCAAAAGGAGATTGTGAAATTTGGAATGAACAATATATTCTATCTTTAGCACTGTAAGATTAACCAGTAACAAGTAGTTAGGTACACTAACCAAATAACAACTTGAACTTGTCTATGATTCATTTTAAGGCTGTATTGTAGCATGATTTCTTTGTAAAATTTTCTTAAATTAGGTCCATCAAAAGCTAGCAATCTCCTTGAGAATATATATATATATATATATATATACAAATATTCCACATATATCTTCATGAACAACTTGGTAAACCTCTCTTAAATAGTGTTTTTCATTAATCTTTAATGGTCTGATTTTTTTTTTCTTTCACACATTAGGGGAATTAGTTTGTGCAAATAAATGGTTAATATGCTTGATTCTAGCCCTAGGAAAATCTTCTCATTATCATCCGCTTGGTAGGCTGAAAATACATCTATCCATCCACCTATTAATAGTTGTTATGATCGGTTGATTGATAGGGCATTCTTACTAAGCTCACCAGTGGCATTATGATGAGTGTAGCCCTTATGATCCCATGCATTAGGAACATTCCTAAAGGATAGAATGAATTAGATCTTCTTCACAAAAGGACTAAGAGTGAGTTTTCCCAAACATGGCTACAATCTAGATGAAATCTACTAAGCTTGGGTTGGGAAATTACTTCCAGTCCAATGTTAAGCCTAAGCTAAGGATTAGTACTTGCTTGGTATGGACAGTAGTCTAGGAGAAGTACTATGCTCGAGATGGATAAACTACTAGGGGTTTTACAATGCTTGAGATGGACCATAGTCTAGGGGCAGTGCTAAGCTCGAGATGGACGATGGTCTAGGGGTGACACTAAGCTCGAGATGGGCAGTAGTCTAGTGGCAGCACTATGCTGGAGATGGGCAAGAGTCTAGAAGCAGTACTATGCTCAAGATAATCATCAGTCTAGGAGCAACTATGCCAACAATGGTTACCTTAGTTTGCTTAGCTAATAGATGGATAGCAGGAAGGAAAATTCCCAACAAGCTGAAGTTGGTAGAATAACCCCCTATGTTATCCCTATAGCTATTAAAAGGAATTATAAGCCTATTATTGTTAGGTGCACCTTGAGAAGAGGGTCACTAGCATGCCATATCTGCACGTAAGCCTAAGGGTTGGAATGGCAACTCTCTCTCTCTCTCACCACGAGCCACATAATCCTCTTGGAGGGGTGGATAGGGTTTGAATTCACTTGGTTGGGATCAGTTTGCACCCCATCATGAGCAGAGTAAGCGGGGAAGTAGAGATAACTGAAACTCATCCATGTAGGTATGTACAAGCCAGTTCAAAGCTTCCTATGGTTTAATGTAGCAAGTTGTGCTAGTGGATTATGTAACTGACATGATATGATATAGCTTAAGCCGATTTCCATTATGCTTTATATAATTCTAACCTTCTATGAAATCCTTCTTGCATGATGATGAAGACAAAACAAAATTGTGCAAAAATTCTCCTCTTCATTGGGGCAGTTTTTACATTGGTATCAGAGCCTAGAACTTGCCACTAGGACCTAGGTTCTCTCTCTCTCTTAGGTTGTACTAATATGACTCTTTGGTAATGATAGTCATGGGTTGAGGGAAGCAAGGAAAGGGGAAGAAGAAGGCCTCGAGGAAACATCCCCAATGAAATAACCTAGAAGGATCCAAGACCACTATTATCACATAGCCAAAAACTGAAATCAAAACCAAAATTATGTCTGATACAGAGCCATTAGCAGAGACTATTAAGCAACTAAAAATATAGAAGGGAAATAAAATGGCCAATTAGGAACCACCAAAGGGATGCCCTCAACCAAAGCCAAAAACTAAACCCTCTGCTATTAGGGACTTCCCTTTTGGGTGTGGACACAATGCTCCAATCCTCTCTAAGGAAGTAATTGCAGAATACAACCATGTTCATGCCAATATGTCTGTAATTGTGGGGACCTCCGATGAGGAAGAACCCGAAGAGGAGGAACCTACTCTATAATTGAAACTATGTAAAAGACGATGAACTAGTACTAAATAAACATCATCTCACTTTCTGTAAAAGTTTCCAACTATTAATGATATATAAATATAGACTTATATATACTTATTTATCAAGGTGTTATGATGAATGAGAATGGAATATTTAAGGATGTGAATCTTAGGTTGACTATGAATTTCTCCTTGATTCTAAGACAAGATTTATACAAAATAACAAAGACACTTAAATAACACTCTCCTAAATTCTTTCGTAGAACCAACAAATTCAATGAAGAGAACTTTGAGGAGGGGAACAAGTCCTAGCCTTGCTGAAATGTTGCGTGCAAGTAGGGGTGCATCGTCTCCACCTCCTACCATACCTGAAGAGTTACAAGCTAAATTAAATGCACTTCGTACAAAAATAGCATCACAGGAGCAGCAAATCGAGGAACTAACGAGGCAAAAGGAACAAGGCACTAACCACAACACTAGCCTAGGAACTAATCATAACACTGGCATTAGAACTGAAGAGTCGGATAGGGAGCACAATGGGAATACAAGTCAAGAACATGAGAGCAGCTCCAGAATTCCCACATACAGTCACTATCGATCAGAGTCACGACGAGGAGTGGGAAGGGACCCACTGATTCGAGAATTGAAGAAAGTGCAAGCCCCTAAGTTTGATGGGACTGGAGGTGGGGATGCCACTGAAGCATGGCTCATTGGAATGAATAAGTATTTTGGGTTGATAGAATTAAGTTCCAACATTAAGGTTGGGATTTCCATTTATCACCTAGAAGGAGAAGCCTCGCTTTGGTGGGAAAATTTGGTAGAAATAAAAAATTATCATATCAGTCAAGTAACTTGGGACAAGTTCACCAAGCGGTTTCACAAGGAGTACCTTTCTGCTCATCATAGAGACCAAAAGATGACCGAATTCCATTCACTGCACCAAGGGGGAATGATGGTAGCTGAGTATAAGTCCAAATTCATGATCTTACTCTATCATGTGCCTTATATGAAGGAAGAAGAGGATCGAGTGAACAAGTTTATCTTGGGATTGAATAAGAATATTATGTATGCAACCAAGCTCACTTGACCTAAAAATTTAAACCAGGCAGTGAAGGTAGCTTTGGTTGTTGAAGAAAAGTATAAGAGAAAGCGAGAACACAAACAAAAGCCATATACATCCAACCACTCTAATAATAAGCAGAGGGGTAATCAAGAAGCTAAATCTAAAGGAAAGGCTTCTCAACAGAATAAGAGGGGCTGAAATTACAGGGAAAATCATAAAGAAGACAAAAGGAAAAAGGATAAAGGATAAAGGAGACAAAAGGAAAAAAACATTTAGGCATGAGGCACAAGGTGATTCCAAGAGAGGCAAGGAAGACTGAAAAGGACCAGTGAGTGGATGTTGGACATGTGGAGGTGATCATTATATGAGCGAGTGTCCCAAGAATCCAAACAAAACCACCAAACCCACTGCCAAAATTTATGCAGTCGTGGATAATCATCAAGTGGATCAACAAGCTCCATTGATAGAACTTCAAGGTACACTTCTCAGTCAACCCATTTCTATTCTAACAGATTTAGGAGCCACAGATAGTTTTATTTCCTCCCATTCTATTCACAAATGTAAAATTGATCATAAGAGTCTTAGTAGAGAGGAGATGGAGGTTGAGTTTGGGTCGGGTAAGACACAAAAGATCAAATCTTGCTTGCGAGAAGATAAAATTGACCTAGGGATTACAAGGACCAAGGTGGATCTATGGGTCACTCCATTAGGGTCTTATGATTTAATCCCTCGGATGGATTGGTTCCAAAAGTACCAAGCCAAGTTAGATCGCTACAACAAGAATATCGAATGTCTAGATGACCAATGGAGGTCAGTGGTTCTTTAGGGGATTAGGAGACCTATGGTGGTAAGAATGATCTTAGCCATGCAAGTAAAAAGGGAAGTGAGAAAGAGGAGTAAAATCTATCTAGTAAAGGTAGAAGAGGGTAATGATGATCCCACACCTAGAATTGAAGACCACCCAATTCTCCAAGAGTACTATGATGTCTTTCATGAAGAATTGCCAGGATTACCTTCTAAGCGACGGATGGACTTCACAATAAATCTAGTTCCAGGGGGCGAGCCTATCTCAAAATCCCCCTACAGAATGAACACTATTGAATTACAAGAGCTTAAAATGCAGTTGCAAGATCTAATGGAGAAAGGATTGATACGACCTAGTGTGTCTCCTTGGGGAGCTCCAATGCTATTCATTAAGAAGAAGGATGGAACACTGAGGTTGTGCATCGATTATCAAATGTTGAACAAGGTAACCATTCGAAATAGATATCCCCTACCTAGAATTGACGACTTATTTGATCCAAAGAAGGGAGCTTCTATTTTCTCCAAAATTGATTTAAGGTCAGGGTATCACTAGTTAAGAATCAGGGAAGAAGAAATTCCAAAGACAACCTTTAGAACTAGGTATGGCCATTATGAATTTTTGGTGGTTCCTTTTGGCCTAACCAATGCCCCCTCAACTTTCATGAGTCTCATGAACCATGTTTTTCATGACTACTTGGACAAATTTGTGCTAGTGTTTCTGGATGACATTTTAATCTACTCTAAAAATTTGCAAGAGCATGAGGAGCATTTAAGAATAGTCTTGCAAAGGTTGAGAGACCATAGATTATATGGTAAATTGTCCAAATGTTCTTTCTTTTAGCCTAAGGTACACTATCTGGGACATATTATATCAGCCCAAGGAATTGCAGTGGATCCAACCAAGGTGCAAGCAATTGTAGAATGGCCTATTCCTAAAAATGTGACTGAAGTAAGAAGCTTCATGGGTTTGGCAGGGTACTATCGACGGTTTGTAGAGAACTTCTCCAAGATAGCTAACCCCATAACCTCCCTTCAACGAAAAGGGAAGAAGTTTGAATGGACAGAAAAATGTGACATTGCATTCCAGAAGTTGAAGGAAGCTCTTACTACTGCACCAATTTTGCAAGTGCCTGATCCAAATAAAGAATTTGTAGTTTGGACGGATGCTTCATTGGATGGGATAGGTGGAGTGTTAATGCAAAATGGGCGAGTGATTTCCTTCGAGTCCAGGAGATTAAAGGATCATGAACTCAATTATCCCACCCATGACCTAGAGTTGGCGGAAATCATGCATGCCTTAAAAGTATGGAAACACTATTTGGTAAGAAGACCTTTCAAGCTAAACACTTATCATAAAGGACTCCAATATATATTCACCCAACTAGATTTGAATGCATGTCAAAGAAGGTGGTTAGAATTCTTAAGCAACTATGAGATAGATATCTCATATGTTAAAGGAAAAGAAAACTGTGTTGCAGATGCCTTAAGTCAAAGGGCTAAACTAGCTACAATCTCACAATTGAAGTTTGAACTGCCAAAAAAGATCAAGCAAATGCAGAAACTAGATCCCTTTTGTCAACAAATGAGGGTAGAAATACAACGAGGGATTAATCCAGCTGAGTACCATGTGGGAAATGATGGAATTCTTTATTATTTGAACCAAATTTACGTGTTGGAAGAGGGTGGTTTGAGAATGAAAATTCTTGCAGAAGGCCATAATGTGCCCTATCAAGAACATCCCAGGGTGACTAAGATGTATGTAGACCTAAAAACTCATTACTTTTGGCCAGGAATGAAAAAGGAAATCACTTGCTATGTCACCAAATGTCTTGAATGTCAACAAGTTAAGGTGGAGCATTGTCATCCTACGGGAACACTATATCCTCATGATATACCACAACATAAGTGGTCGGTAATCTCCATGGATTTTGTGATAGGATTGCCTAAAACTCGACATCAACATGATAGTATTTTAGTAGTGGTTGATAAACTAACCAAGGTAGCACACTTCATACTAGGCAATGTGAAGGATGATGCCCCACTTTTGGCTAAAAGATTCATAAAGGAAATCATTAAGCTACATGGGATGCCTGAGGTAATCATTTCAGATAGGGATAAGTTGTTTACTTCCAAGTTTTGAACCTCTCTTATGACCACATTAGGAACCAAACTCAATTTTAGTATGGCTTACCACCCTGAAATGGATGGCCAAACCGAAAGAGTTAACCAATTTATGGAGGACATGCTCAGAATGTATGCCATGGATCAACCCACTAAGTGGGAAGAGTATCTACTACTAGTAGAATTTTCATATAACAATTCATACCATTCTTCCATCCAAATGGCACCATTTGAAGCATTGTATGGTAGAAAGTGTAGAACGCCTATAGGTTGGGACAGTTTAGAAAATCGAGTAACTATAGGGCTGGAACTTCTATAGGAATATGACACTCATGTGAAAGTTATCAGAGAAAGACTGAAGGAGGATTCAAATCGGTAGAAAGTTTATGCAGATACCAAGTGGACACCAAGGGAATTTCTAGTAGCAAATAAGGTGTTCCTACATGTTAAACCACACAAAAGCTCAATAAGGTTTGGCAAGGCTGCTAAACTAGATCCACAATTCATAGGGCCTTTCGAGATACTTGAGAAAATCAGTCATGTAGCTTATCAACTAGCTCTTTCTCCATCTCTCTCTCGAATACACAATGTATTCCATGTATCCTTGCTTAAGAAATATGTTTTTGACCCATCATATGTAATTGACTAGCAGGCTCTATAGGTGGAAGATGCCGGAGATATCCACCTCGAACTGCTTGCCATCATAGATAGGTGCAATCTGCAATTGCACAACAGAACTATCCAGCAAATTAAGGTCCTATGGGACCAATATGGGGAACAAGGAGCTACTTGGGAAGATCAAAATGTAATGAAACTAGAATATCCATACTTGTTTAATTAAGCCAAGCCAACTTAATCCTAAGGGGGGGAGTATGTCATAACCCTTCAATACCTTGATAATTATTTTGCATGACCCCTAGCCCCGATGTAATTTGGACTAGGGGTGGAACTTTAGACTCAAATGTGTCGATATATGTATCAGTGTGTGTGTGTGTGTGAGTTAAATGTGAAACTTGATGCGACTATTATTAAATGTGATTGTCAATCTTATTATATTGTTTAAATTTAAAGCATGAAATGTTTGCATTAAGGTGGACTAATGTTTTGGTTGTTGTATTTGTGTGAGGATTGTCATTGGATGCAGGTACCAAGGGTGCAAAGTGAGGTGGATTATGTGGTTCTGTTGGTTGAGAGAAAGATAACAGTATGTCATTCTAGAGTTAGACTTTTCCTATGGTTTTCGTCACCTTGAGGTTCAGTCTACCTAGGATAAATTGATACATATATATTATTGCTATAGTTATTTGTTCTAGCTAAGTAAAGCCAATAGGTTCACTTAAATTTTTTTGACTATTTGATTATGCATACATGGTAAATTTATTAAAGTTCTATGATGAAAAGGAAAATTAAAAATAAATAAATAAATACATAAAAGTAAAAAATAAAAAGACAAAAAGAGAGATAAATAAGTTAACTAAGAAAAAAAAAAACTATATTGGGATAGCTACAACTAATAAAATAAAATTAATTTGTGGCAAGCACATCATGGTATTTTCCATACACTTGAAATAAAAATATAGGGTGATTAAAACAATCCCCATCAAACTATGTAAAAATAAAAATAAAAATAAAATAAGGTTTATTATCGAGCAAGAAGGAGAAGGAAGGAGAAGGATGCAGAAAGAGGAGGAGATCCTTTCACGAGAAAGGAAGGAAGAAAATATGGTGTTGCAGGGAGGTTAACAGCAGCCATCGACCAAGGAGAGGAAGAAATGTAGCTAGGAGATGAGGCAGAGTAGAAAAAAAAAGGACATTAGAACATTTTTTAAAGCCTGACAACCCCTGTAGTTCAAAAATGGCTGGATGAAGCTTGAATGTCATGCCATGGAGAACCACGCCCATACCATCTTTAAAAACATTTAGCAACATTTCATTTTTGTAAGGAGAAAATCAAAAAAAAAAGAAGGAAGACGCGCATAGCAGAAGTGTGTGTTAGTGGCGACTAGGGTTTGAGTATTGCTAATTCAAAGTATCTTATTCTCAGGTGCAAGCTTTCTTTTCTTATTTGTAGTTATTATTTTCTATTTAGAGTTGAAACCCTTATGAAATTTCCTTTTTGTATGGTTACTCTGTCATTTTGAGAATTTTGAGGAAAGATTTGTTGTCACACACACAAGGCTTGCATTTTACTTAGAATGGCAGAGGACTTTCTTACTCTGTTAGCTAACTGGATATATATTATTATATATATATATATATTTATTTAATTAGCTTCCTTGAGCCATTCAATCACAGCCACTCTATGGAATTGCTTTTCCAATCATTTACAGACATTATTCTGGGCATAGGCTCTTGTTGAATGTGAATTGTAGAAATAATATGATGTTCAAAAGAGTTAAAGGTGTTCCTTTAAATATGATTTGTAAGAAAGCATAAAATAGGGTAAAAGAGTTGGTGAACTACTTTCCAAGCCTATCAAAGACTCTATATTGGGCAAGCCCTACATCAATACAGCCACCTCATACTACCATTAGAATCTTGTTACTTTGTAGTGCATACATACTGCCATTATAATCCGGTTACATTGCTGCCTTTACAATCTTGCTACTGCATACTGATGAAACCTACTTTGTTGTGCATGTGTATTGCTGTGACAAGTCTTGCTACTCATACATGCTGCTAATACATCTTAATGTCACCTATACTTGGTTGTATAAACCTACTGTTGAGTCAAAATTGTTGTTACCTACAAACGGTTGATACATCTTGTTGCCACATACATTTGGCAGTACATATTTATTGTTGGGACAAAATTTTGGCTGTTGTTGTCACTTGGTGATAGAAACTAAGGTTGGGTTACTTCTGCATATCAAGGCTATAAGCATAATATATTGCATATACAATACAATGGGGTATAACTAGAAAAACATGTGTTTTGTTATAGACAAGGATTAGCTGGAATGTGTATTGATCAAGTCTTATAATTTCCATTTTGTGTAGTGTAAAAGTCAAAAGGAAATTGTGAAATTTGGAATGGACAATATATTCTATCTTTGGCACTCCAAGATTAACCAGTAACAAGCAGTTAGGTACACTATCCAGATAACAACTTGAAGTTGTCAATGATTCATTTTAAGGTTGTATAGTAGCGTGATTTCTTTCTAAATTTTTCTTAAATTAGATCCATCAAAAGCTAGCAATCTCCTTGAGAATATATATATATATATATATATATATATATATATATATATATATATATATATATATATATATATATATATATATATTCCACATATATCTTCACAAACAACTCGGTAAACCTCTCTTGAATAGTGTTTTTCATTAAACTTTAATGGTCTGATTTTTTTTCTTTCAAACATTAGGGGAATTAGTTTGTGCAAATATATGGTTAATATGCTTGATTCTGGCCTTAGGAAAATATGCTCATTACCGTTTGCTTGGTAGGCTGAAAAGACATCCATCCATCCACCTCTTAATAGATGTTATGATCGGTTGATTGATAGGGCATTCTTACTAAACTCACCGGTTGCATTATGATGAGTGTAGCCCTTATGAGCCCATGCATTAGGAACATTCTTAAAAGATAGAATGAATTAGAACTTCTTCACAAAAGGACGAAGAGTGAGTTTTCCAAACATGGCTGCAATTTGGATGAAATCTACTAAGTTTGGGTTGGGAACATACTTCCAGTCCAATGCTAAGCCTGAGCTAAGGTTTAGTACTTGTTCGGGATGGACAGTAGTCTAGGAGAAGTACTAGGCTCGAGATGGATAAAAGACTAGGGGCAGTACAATGCTTGAGATGGACCATAGTCTAGGGGCAGTGCTAAGCTCGAGATGGACGATGGTCTAGGGGCAGTGCTAAGCTCGAGATGGACGGTTGTCTAGGGGCGACACTAAGCTCGAGATGGACAGTAGTCTTGGGGCAACACTATGCTCGAGATGGACAAGAGTCTAGAAGTAGTACTATGCTCGAGATGGTTATTAGTCTAGGAGCAACTATGCCAACAATGGTTACCTTAGTTTGCTTAGCTAATACATGGACAGCAAGAAGGAAGATTCCCAACAAGCTGAAGTAGGTAGAATAACCCCCTATGTAATCTCTATAGCTATTAAAAGGAATTATAAGCTTATTATTGTTAGGTGCACCTTGAGAAGAGGGTCACTAGGACACCATATCTACATGTAAGCCTAAGGGTTGGAATGACAACTCTCTCTCTCTCACCACGGGCCACATAATCCGCTTGGAGGGGTGGATAGGGTTTGAATTCACTTGGTTGGGATCAGTTTGCACCCCATTCCGAGCAGAGTAAGTGGGGAAGTAGATATAACTCGAACTCATCCATGAAGGTATGTACAAGCCAGCTCAAAGCTTCATATGGTTTAATGCAGCAAGTTGTACTAGTGGATTATGTAACTAACATGATATGAAACAACTTAAGCTGATCTCCATTATGCTTTATAAAATTCTAACCTTCTATGAAATCTTTTTTGCTTGATGTTGAAGAAAAAAAAATATTGCAGAAATTCTCCTCTTCGTTGGGGCAATTTTTACAG
>VDFB02051915.1:0-49802 GCA_007258455.2 Sequoia sempervirens | reverse complement strand
CCACTATCAATAATTACTTTACATACCTTTCCTCCAGATTTACACATTATCCTGAACAAATTATTCCTTTGTGGTGGTTCCTTGGCCACTTCTTCATGCATAAAAGCTCTTCTCATTACTAATGACTTGCCTTTCTCTGGTTTCCCAACTGAACTGGGGGATACAACACATTCTTCATCCACATAATCTATTCTTTTGGTATTCTCATTCCTCTTGTCGATACTTCCTTGATGACATTCAAATGATCTATGTCCTTCACCTCCACACTTGAAACAAGTTCCTTTGAATCGTCTCTTCTCAGATCTTCCTTCCTCTCTCCTGTATCCATCATTGCAGTAGAAATTTTAGTCCTCTCTTCGTTTGTGATATGAATTATTTTCCTTCTCTTCACTGTGATAGGGTTTTCCATCCTTGTTTTACTCTACATATGGTCTTTTCTCTCAGGATTGTGATCCACTCCTCTAGAATCTTCCTCTTACACTTCTCTATCTTTGTTTAAACTTCTTGTTCAACTTTTCCTCTAACTTCAATGCAAATTGTTATGCTTCTTCAACTGTTGTCATCTTCACCATGCTCAACTCTTCTTGAATGTTTGTTCTTAGTCCATTAATGTACCACACAACCTTCTCCTTGCTCGCCTCACTATGTCCATCTATGATGATCATATTGTAAAATTATTCAATATACTCTTTCAAAGACTTCTCCTCTTGCCTCAGGTTTTGCAATCTTTTTAGCAATTCAAGTTCATAATTAGCAATTATAAAATGATTCTTCAACTTTATCACCATCCTATCCCACTTTGTGATTTTATCTTTTCCCCTTCTATTCCTATCCAATTAAACTTCTTTCCACTAGATAGCAACATGTCCTTTCAAATTAGTTTTTGTAGATCTCACTCTTTCTAGATCTTCAATTTCTTCATACTCAAAGTATTCTTCCATATTGTTGACCCAATCAATCAATTCCTCAGGGTTTAAATTTCCCACATAATTTTGAATTTTAATTCTAAGTCTCTTACCAATCTTGGAAATAGATTTTAACATATTTACCTAATATTCTTCTTCTTCTTCTAGGTTTTCTTCATTTTGATCCACAACATGATCTAAATCATCATCACTTTCGTCTGCATGTCTATGGTTTAGACCTCTCCTTCTATCTTCTTCTATAACATCCAACTGGACTCTCATTGCTCTCATCATTTCCAACATTTCATCCATTCATCCCACAACATTTTCCATAGTATGCACTCTCCTTAACTTCATTTCTTGGATGGTTGTAAGTACTTTCTTTCTTCTCCTTATCTTTATCATTTCTACTTCACTTTATTTCAATTTTATCACTTTCTGCTACTTTCCCACTTTCTGTAAGTTTTCAACAATCTAATTGTTAGTAGTCACTAGGCTATTTTTTTTTATATTCTTTCTTTCTGGTCTGTACGAGATGCGAGTGCACCTCTGAGATGCCAATGTGCCACACTGTCATCCTTTGGTTGAGAGCTCATCAGTTTGTCCATAAAACCTTTGTGATTTTCTCCTTTGGATTCCAAAACTCTCGCACTGTTCCTTGAGGTAGTTTAGGGAAATTCACTTTGTGAGGCTCTCTAAATGAAGAGAACTCATGAGCCATGAATCCCCCTTCTCTACATTTTAGTGAACCCGACGTGAATCAAAAAAATAGGAATTTATTTACCTCGACTTGGTGGGGTCATAACTTTTGACTCGATGCTCAAATTCAGAAGCGTTTGCACCGCTGGAAAGGTCTCTAAGAGGACTAATTTAGTCCCTAAAATACTATTCCTTTGGCTATTAAATTTTAGGGACTGATGCAAGTTTCACCCAAATTCTACTTCGAAGACTTCCAAAAATGAAAATTACTAGAACCTAGAAAATACCGAAAAAATCCAAAAATCTGGATTGTCGGTTTTTCTTAGTTTTGTTATCAGCCAACTTGTTTATTCATTATTTATCATATTTCACTTACTATTTTCAAAATTAATTTAATATCTTCTTTTAGTAGTTCAATATCTAGTTCTATCCAAAGTTTTAATGATGTTCCATTTCATGCATGTGATAGTGACTTGGCTTTGCCCATGTCACTTTGTATCTTTGATCATTCTCATGAAATTCCTCTTGCTTCAGAGGATGTTTTTTTGCAAGAAGATGAAATTATTGATACCTTCCTTAATGTTACTCTACCTTCTATTTATTCCAATGCACTCTCTTTTGGAGATGATGCATTCGTGAATAATGAATCTCTTATTCCTTCCAATGCACTCTCTTCTAGAGGCGTTGCATTGGTGAATGATGAATCTACCATTCACTCCAATGCACTTTCTTCTAGATATGATGCATTAGTGAATGACGAATCTCCTTCCACATTTGATCCTCCCTGGATCGATGTTGAGAATATTTCTTCAAATAATTATTCCACTAGTTGTGATGAGTCTATAAATATAATCTATGTCTCTGCTGCCCATAAAAGGCCTAAGAGACTGGTCATTTATTTGACTCTAACTAGTCCTTCTCCTAAAAGGATTTGTTCTATTGATGGTGTCCCATTTGATAGTGATTCTCTTGGTCTTTCCATGGCTCCATCTTACAGATTTGTAGCACATACTTATGAGAATAGAATGAATAAACAACTAAGCCTTCCTTTAACACCTAAACCTATAACTAAAGTACCTGGTGATTATGATCTTGTCGAGCAACTCTGCGTTACTCTAGCCAAGATCTCACTATGGGACTTGCTTCAGTCTGCTCCAATTTATCAAGGTATGCTTTAGGAAGCCTTGCAAAAGATCCTCTTTCTTTCCTTTGCTAGGCCAATGGATCTTAATGTGTTGATGGCTCATATTCCTACGGATTCGCTGAGTATTACGTTCTATCCACAAGAACTCCTACCTCTAGAAGTACAAAAGAAAGCGGACCCTCTAATGATTATAGCTAACATTAATAATATTGGTATTAGATGTACTTTCATTGATGCCAATTCGACACTTAATGTATGTAGCATTAATCTATTGCCCAAGATTAATATTGATTCATCTTATCTTAATGCTTCTTTTGTTGACATTCGTGGGTTCAATAATGTCGATCAACAAGCCCTAGGCACGATAGTCTTTCCTTTGAGGTTGGGACCCATTACTATACCCACCCTTGTATATGTTATGTTAGAAAAGTTACCCTATAACCTTCTTCTTGGTAGACCATGGATTCACGCTATGGGTGTAGTCTCGTCTACCTTGCATAAATATATTAAGTTCATTGCTAACAATAAAGTAGTCACAGTCAGGGCTAACCCTAAGGCTATGCACTTATGTGAAATGGCAATTGTTGGTCAGGTTTCGTTTGTGCCTACTCTTATTCCTTTAGTGTCTTCCAATGTGTCGATGTTTACTCCAACAGTACCTACTACAAAGGATACTCTTGAGATAAATGTCCTTGAAGAAGATCCTTTCGAAGCAAAAAATTATTAAGTTTGCTCTTTCTACTTCTCACAGGAATGCATGTCTTGGTGATGATTGGGGTTCTTTAAACTTTACTAGATCCTTAAATGGAGAATTTAAAGTCACCCTAATCCACTTAGACCATCCTATAAAATCATTCAAACCTGTTATCAAAGATGGTTATTCTTCTATATTGCGGGATAATGTGAACATAAATTGTAATGTTCTTAGTGTTGATCCTCCTCTTGAGGAAGATGATCACACTTCTACTAACAAATTTAATGCTGGTATTCCTATCAAGAAGGTTGATGGTGATCCCGTAGAAGAGTGTGATCCCCACTACTAGAATAACTCTCTCTATGGAGATCCTCCTTCATTGTCTTCTATCTTTGTGCCTTCTTCTTGTGAGCAAACTAGCTTTTCTCCACAAGAGAAAGGGTTGCTCCTTGCTCCTCATTATTTATCTAAGCAAGAGTGTATTTTTTTGAGGCTTGTTAAAGCCCACTTGATTACTCTTCATTCTCTTACACGTAAGAGATTTCATAAGCATGATAAAGAAAAACATTTTTTTGTATATATCATCGAGTGCCTGGCCATTCTACTAGTGAATGTAAGGCCTTGAAGGATAAAATACAACAAATTCATGATTAGGTGCCATCACTCATTTATTTTTTGATGCACCTGCCTCTTCTTCAAATAACAAGTGATATCGAGGTCTACCTCTATCCCGTATGCTCTAAGTATCTTGCATGGTTCTCCTACCCTATGTGTTGAGGGTAGTGATAACTTTTTATGGAGATGTGTGTCCTTCTAAGGACCCCCTCTCTTCTCCATGTCTTTCAAATAGTATGTTGGGCCTTAAGTGGACCCCTTTTCCTTTTGAAGGGTTGTCAAGGGACCCCCTTTGAAAGCTTTTCTCTTGAATGAATTCTATGACGTCTAGCTTAGGGGTAGCTCAACTAGACCTGTCTTATATCTTTGTGTCTAGCTTGGGGGTATCCTGACTAGACCTTACTTTTCAAATAGTGTGTCTAGGTTGTGTGGACCATTCTTCTTTTAAAGGGTTCTTGAGGGACCCCCTTTGAAATCCTTCCAATTTGTTGACCGTTTGCATGATTTTCCGCTTGTTATCCTACATGGCCGCTTTGTTTTCTAGCATGTTTTATCTATAGATTAACATGTTACTTTGTAGGTGCACCTATAAAGACACTTTCTAATCTGACTCTATGAAGTACCCTTCCATTGCATTTCCTTCATGAGAGAGAACTTGGGGGATGCCTCCTTGCAGGTGTGAGGGCCTATAAGGTGCTTACTTCATTGGGTTTCCCTTGAGAGAGAACTTGGGGGATGCCTCCTTGTAGGTCTGCGGGCCTATAAAGTGCTTACTTTACTGGGCTTCCTTCATGAGAGAGAAATCGAAGGTTTCCCTCTTGCAGGTCTGCAAGCCTATGAGGTGCTTACTTTACCGAGATTCCTTCATGAGAGAGAACTTGGGGGTTTCCTTCTTGTAGGTATGCGGGTTTGTGAGAAACTTTCATCTTGTAGGATTTGTCCATTGTTGGTCTGAGGGCCTTCGGTGTACTTTGTTCAACTTCATAGTTTCATGGAGCTACATAGTCCTTTTGCTCGAACTTCCTCAGGAGAGAGTACCTGTGGAGCCATCTCTCTTAAACTTCCCAGTTTCTCTTTCTTCTCAATTGTGTATACTGGATCAAAGATCTGCATCTTCTTCATCCTAAGTGTATGCTCTTTCTCTCTTTAGCATTGGTTGCTTCCCTAACTTTTGGGTGCATTCTTCTCTTGAAGCGATCAATCATTACATTCTTCTCTTCATTTTAGAATTCTTCAATGTGTTATTGTTATTAATTTGGGGACGACACATAGTACTGAGACAACCTTTTACATCGAGGTCTCATTTACTTTGCTGACTCAAATCCTATAGTTTTTTATGTGCTAACATTGTTGTTCGGTGCAAGTTTTTCTTGTCTAATGCATTTGTTTTGCAAGTCTTCAACTTGGGGCCAAGCTTCATTGGTTCGAAAAGTTATCTGCTTCCTCTACAGTATCCTTTTGGAATTGTGATATTATTTATGTTTAGTAGATTTCCTTTAGTGTGCACATTAGCGTAGATTCATATGCCTACTAAAGTGGGGGGAAAATGTAATGTCATAAAATTGCAACCCTTGCAATTTCACATTCATTCTTGCATTTTCTTTAGTGTCCACTCCCTTAGCATTTGTGTAGGATCACTTTAGCCCCTACATCATCCTTTTTCCTTCTCAGGATTCTTTGGCACCCCTTTTCAGTAGCTACCTTCGTGCGTCAGCTTTGCATGAAACCTTGTTATTTTCCTGTTTGTGTCATTTTGTAGCATGATGTGTCTGGACACTAGTGTGCCGTGCGGAGGTCTATGCACCGCACTAGCATCCTATGATCTTTCAACATTCAAATAACTTTTTTCGAGCATGTTTTCCACTTGTCATATGCTTTTGTCAATGGTAACGACTCAGGATGTCTTGTAATTG
This sequence comes from Sequoia sempervirens, assembly GCA_007258455.2. Classification (NCBI taxonomy): domain Eukaryota; kingdom Viridiplantae; phylum Streptophyta; class Pinopsida; order Cupressales; family Cupressaceae; genus Sequoia; species Sequoia sempervirens. Next base: position 43,832 of record VDFB02051915.1, on the reverse strand, counting down.
CCCGGGAAGCTTCTTTTTGCTTCTTTTCTCTCCTTAAATGTTATCTTTTCCATCCATTTTCTCCTCTTCTACTTATTGGCTTCCACCTTGGACATTCTCCCATATTTCTATCTTGCTTGCACAAATCCCTCACTTGTTACAACAACTTCAAGCACTCTCAAGCTCTCTTGGAAACACCCTCTACAACACTCTTGGCTCTTGTTGCTAGCTATCTTTTTCTCTCTCCTTGGCTTCCTTAAGCCTGCAACTGATATCTCCCTCACTTCATGCTTGCGAACATCCTAGGATTCCATTTCTGCCATCTATTGCATCTCTACTTCATGATACAGGTTTTCCTCAAGTGGGGATTGCTTTTAGAACTCACATTTTTTGATACAGGTTCTCCTCCTCGAGCAGTGATTACTTTTATCACTCATACTTAGTGGTGCGGGTTCTACTCCTGAAGTAGGTTTTGCTTTCACCACACACTTTTTCCATTTCGGTTCATTTCTCTCTATCTATCTGGTTGTCTGTGGAGGTGGGAACACCAAAATGAGGGATTGATTGAGGCAAACCCCTATATAGCCCCAACATTTTCTCCACATCTCACGCATGCAAGTATTGAAGATATCTACTAGCTAGAGGCTTCATTAATTAGATGGTTGTAATTAATTTCTTTCTTCTCCTTATCTTTATCATTTCTACTTCACTTTATTTCAGTTCTATCACTTTTTGTTACTTTCCCACATTCTATAAGTTCTTAGCAATCTGATCATTAGTAGTCACTAAGTTATTTTCTGTGATATTCTCGCTTTCTGGTCTGTATGAGATGTGAGCGCACCTCTGAGACATTAGTATGATGCACTATCATCCTTATTCCATGCTAACGTCCTTTGGCCGAGAGCTCATCAGTTTGTCTAGAGAACCTTTGTGATTTACTCCTTTGGATTCTAGAACTCTCGCACTATTCCTTGAGGTAGTTTAGGTAAGTTCACTTTGTGAGGCTCTTTTATGAAGAGAACTTGTGAGTCGCAAATCCCCCTTCTCTACATAATTTAAGGGGGAAGAACTAATATATAGTACTAAAAAAAATATGATATTGTACATGAAGTATGTTAAAATATACCTAAGAAGGAGTAGAAATCTCAACAAAAAGAGGTAAGGACAGAACATCTTTCCAAAAATGGGATGGCATATCATGTTAAGGAGATGAGATTTCAAATTTATGGGAATCAAATATTCCTCTCAAGTATACTATCTTAGCTACGAAAAAGAAAACATCAGTATTATTGGAACTGGTAAGAGTGTGCAACACTTGAAATAAATGTAAAGCAGGTCCTTCATCTTACCCTTTATAAAATTAAATGGATGCCACTTTTTTTAGATGAAGGAATTTTTTAAATGGATTAATATATTTATATGTAGCACTATGGACATTAAAGACTAGACAACTATTTCAACACCATCAACTTGCATTGAAAAATGGTCAATATTATAAGAAAGAATAATTTGAAGATATAAATTGTAAGAGAAATTATGCATACTCCCATGGGAGATCCAGTTGAAAAAAGTAAATGCATGACAATGAGCTTAAACTTACCATTATGATTAAAGCCCTCACAACATCTTTATAGGATGATTGAGCTACAATGGGTGTTCTATGAGAAAGGAGACAATAAATTCCTATAATTGATCATATCTCATAATAAGTCAATTCAAGTGATTGAACCAAGAAGAAAGATAGTTCATTCAAGTGTTGATTCACTATCATGTACTTCATGGGGAAAGGACCATTGTTCATTATATACATGTTAGTTTTTATATTCCTTTATGATGCATACATATTTTCCAAAGTGACTACTTGATAGTGTATATTACTATCAAGTTGTATTTTTATTTACAAACCAAAATTTTGGCATGTGCTTTTAACTAGATGTATTCTAAAAACCCTTGTCATTATTAAAGTAATAGACAATTTGGAGACCCTTCCATTGAATATTCCATCTCAAGCTTAATATCTAGATCATGGATGAAAAAAAAATTATTTAGTCATAGGAACATATAATACTTACCAATGTGGTTTCATGAAAATGCATACCTAGAAGAATCTTTTGCTACAAAAATAGAATCTCCTAAATAATTATACGTTTTGAATTCTTATTATTTAGATGAGTATGTTATCTTAGACATGATTATTTAATATATTGTTTTAGCTATTATAACATAAGAGAACCATGCATACATACATAGTATAATTCATAGTTAATTTATCCTTGTCTATTAATGTATTTCAATAAAGTATCTTTGAATGACAAATATATGCCTTCATTGTATTACTGCAATCCATTAGAATCCATTAAATAGTATAATTAATCATTCAACCAAGGACTTTATTTAGAATAGGGTAGAAATTAGAGGGCATAAAATAGACAATCATTATGTGTAACTATTCTAATCATTTCTAATGGCAACATATTTATCTAAGTGACTACTTGAAAGTGTAAGTATTAGTTTATAGTTTTATTTAAGAACCCATATTTTGGTGCATGCTTACAAGTAGAACTTTTACTCTATAGTACACAATTATCAGTGACCAAAAAATATTCATTTTTTAGACCCTACCTTTAAAACAACCATATTAAGGTTAGTATTTATGTCAATCCATATTTTGATTTATTTTGATTGTGTTCTGAAAAGTATAAACTCAAATACATAGAATTTTACTTAAGGGCCCATGTTTTATGTGGTTACAAGGACTGACAAAAACCAAGCACTCATAAACAATATTGAGCTGAACATAATAAAATTCACTATAAATTTTATTTAGAGCCTTTAATTCTACCAACCCTAGTCACAGGGAAGAAAATATGAGGTAAGTAGATTTTAGATGCTTTTGCTATATGGTTTTAATTGGTGGAGGAACTATATTTGTTGAGAGGTCTACTTCCAAATTTAAGAGTGAGGGTGGTTGATGGAAATATATTAAAAACATTAGTCTCTATCAAGGAAATTAAAAAATAAATTAAAGATGTATTCTTGATTAGAACTAATTCTAAACCTGATGGATCCATTGATTAGTACCTCTATAGAGAGGGGCTCCATTTATTGGTATGCCTAAAAATACTAGAACTATATTCATCGTCAACTTTCCATAAATTTTAGTTTTTTTCTTTTTGGACTATGTTAAATTTGTGAAGTGATTCACTCCATTATTTTAAATTAATGAATAATAGTTACCACATGTTTGTCTAAATAGATTTATTAGATAAAAGGGGTTAATAAGGGTCCTTATCGTTACAAATATATTAACACATAGTAGTCAACCAATAACATAGCTACAAAAAAGATGCCAATGAAAAACCACAAAACTAAATAATTTAGTAACTAGGACTAGCAAGCCTTGCACCCTTAACCCGAGCATGGAACAAAGATACATGCTTTGGAAGAATTTTATTTTTCCTATGAAGCACTATCCAAGAAACCTCATCAACCAAATCTATAGAGTTAGGAGAAGGGGGATCCAAAGGCTTCACTAAGGTCTAAATTGGGAACAACTCATGAAGAGAAGCATACAATAGGGGAAATTGAATCTTGATCAAAATTCACAACACCAACCAATGCAGGAACACCAACACCACAAGTAGGAATAGGGGAAGAAGCCAAGATAGAAGCTTTAAGTAACACATATGTAGGAGATATCTCCACAATATCAACTATAGGAGGCTCAAGAGCCTTCGAGGTAGAAACATCCTTGACCATGTCCACTAGGAGATGTTAATGAAGAAAATTCTTCCACCAAGAGGAAGATCTCAAAACCTTGATATGTACACAATTAGACATTGAATGTCCCATGGAAAAGAAGCACCTACAATGGAAGTTGATAGCTTCATAATCCAAACACTAACTCCAAGAATGGTCTACCCCTTGTAAAATAATCTTCATTGAGAGGGGCTTGGAAAAATCCATTTCCACAAAAATGTGAGTGAAGGTGCTATGAGAGATGATGATGAAATGGCCCACAAAGTTACCAATAGCAACATAGCAATATTTTCACCATAAATAAAGAGGTATATTAGGGAGACAAATACAAACGAACAACACATTGAAAGATTCAACGAGGGGATTAAAGGAAGAACTCAAGGTTTTAACAAAAGGGTATGATGGTCCCAAAACCATGAATGGCCATTAAGAACAATATTTTGATCCATGACCAAATTGAAGCCAACAAAAAAAATATATTTAGCATAGGGCTATATTTTAATTTACCCTTTTTTAGTTGGTCTTTGTGTTAAAAAATCCAATGGTTGAGATCACTAAGCTAAGTCCACAACCTATGAAACCTACAAATTAGACCTTTCTAAAAAAATAAATCCTCATTTTTAAAATCCTTCTCCCCCAAAACCATTACCAAGAGAGATAGAGCACATGGTATCACATGCCCAACCTTATGAATAGTAGAAAAAAATCCAACAAGAAGAATGCAAGAAGGAGAGTAGCCAGTAAAGGAGAAGATCTATCACAAATATTAGCATAGGTGCACTTTACAATAACATAGGAGGTAGCATTAGAAATGGCAACAACAACAACAACAAGATGTAGAGGCACACCACCATCAACAAGAGAAGCTAGTGGAAGAGAAGACATCAACCCCCCACAAATAGGGGATGAAGAAATGTGAGCCAAATTAAGAGAAACCGTAGAAAAACCACCAAGACTCGTGGAAACAAGCATCACAGTAGAAACAAAGGAGGTGTGAAACCAAGAAATGGACAACACAACAATGGAAGAGAAGCCATGTAACCCTATCATAGATGGTACACAGGTAGCAAAGGAGGTCTCTACAACTGATAACACACCACTAGTAGTTGAACCCTAAAAACCAACAACAACTTGTTCATGGGTTAAGAGAAGCATGCAATATTTTCAATATAACTATCATAAAGTTTTTCCAAATTATTGTAAGATGTGTCAAAAGCAAAGATTCATTTATAAAATTGTTTATGTGAGTGGTTCATCTTAGTATTAAGATATTACTAATAGTCAAGAGGTTACTATGAGGATATGGTAAATATCATATTTACTAAAGAATTTTATCTAAGTAATATAATATAGTTTAAACAATATAATAGTGTAAAGGGGGTCCAAAGTAAAGGACAATTGACAAAATTTATAAGTTTATGAACATGTGTATGCTAATTGTGTTGTAAATTGTCTTCATTAGCTATATTGTTTTAGTTTAAATTATCAAGAAGATGTCTATGTGCTTTCCATGTTTGAGGGATTTTTTTTTCATTGGAAGGATGTACACATCAAGAATCATAGGCTTGAGAATATTAGTCTATAGTTTTTTAGGAAAAAAGGTAGGTTTTAAGAAAATTAGGGACTTCCTTCTTCCTTTCAATGCACTTTAATATAAATTGCATTGAATATACTCATAGCAACTTATATATATATATATAATGTTATTCTTGACAAAGTGTTTTGTATTTTAATTAATTCCTAATTCTTATTTTAATTTGTATTTTTCAATCTAATATTGATTGTTGTTTAGAAAAGTGATTTCTAAAACAAAACATTCATGCTTAATGAGCTTGAGTGGTACATTTGACACTCATAGCGTCAAACATTGCACACAAAGATAAACAATGAGTATTGAATGGTTGCTACTGATCTTCTTATATATTGCATTTCTTCTACTTTACAAATTACAATTTTCAACACTAAAAATGTAGTGAAAGAAGTTATAAAGCTTTGATAAGTTGAAGAGATTTTCATAAAATATATAACACAAACTTTCATAAAACTAAAATAATTAAATACAAACCTTTAGAATATAAAAAATATAGATTTTCACAGGTTAAATATTGTGAATTTTTACATTGATAAAATATGACACAGATTTAAAAAAAGTTTTCATAGACATTAAACATTCTTAAAATATAAAAACACAAAAAAAAGTACACAAACTTAACATTATGAATTTTTACATTAATAAAATATGTTTTAGAGGTGTTTTTACCCAATTTATAAATGCAGCAATTTGATTTGACAAACTCCGTACTATTTGAAAATGTATATTGATGCTCTGGGCAATCCAATAACTTTGAAATTCAGTTAGCAGTTAGTGTTATGGTTTGAGATTAGGTAGGGGAGAGGGCCCAATAGTTGAGCACCTTAACTTCGTGCTTCTAATTACACTACGTGGAAATTTCAAATCACTCCCAATTTTTTATAGCAACTTACTTGGCAAGTCCCCTACTTATAACTAAGGTTTCAAGGCCACATCATCAAATAAATGCCAGATCAACATGCTTTTTGTCAAAGTGTCCAAAAAGGCCCAAAAAAAAAGTGAGACCAATACTTGTGCATTTATAGCATGTTTTATTGAGTGCTGATGTGGAATCACATGATTGGTTGCCTTTTAGATCAAAGGAATACATTTTGTTTAATTATGGGTAGTCATCATCAACACTAACAACTTTAAAGTCACAACTATTGATCCAATATTGATAAAAATATTGGGCATTATATAAACAACTATTATCACAACTATTGAAACATGCTCAGGGTCCTCTCCCCTAATTGTAGGTGATAATGATGAACTTAACCTACAACATCTCCGACAAGTCATAGGTAAACCGAGCACAATTTGGATGTGGGGGATGACAGGGCATGGGGAAGACCACCATGGCAGAGGGGGAAAATGTGATTCCATGCTCCTAGAGATTAGCCCATAATATCCAATTAATGTACGTACTTATCCATTTTGCATTAATATCCCACTGTCCAACATTACAAGAAAGAAAAGGAAGTTTTAAGCTACAAGTTTAAATGGAAAGAGAAGTTTTAGACTTAAAGTTTTAAAAAAAAAAATTATTTAATTTTGTTTAAAATATGTCGGATTTTTGAGTGATTTGTTAAAAACTGTTATCATTTTAATAACTATTCTGATAATGGATCATGGAGTATGTTCTGCGCAATCAAATTCAGAAGTTTTCAAAAAATTCAATATTATGGACTGGAAATCTAATACGTCTAAAAGATATTTTATAATGATAATTTTAACTATGATAATGTATATGATACAAATCATGTCACTCTTACATATAATAAAGGTGGTTAGTGGAAAAGAACATTTTGATCCCATGAAATTTATATTGATATTTTGACAGCTGATTTTTGTTATATTCTTGACAGTCTATTGACTATCCTCTTTGCTTGTTTATTTTTTTTGTATTGATTCAATACATATAAAAAATAAAAGTGGTTAGTACTTACAAGATTGTTCCATCATGTCTTGGATCACAGCTACTCCAAATCTGTATTCAATTGTTCAATATTATTCTGTGTGTAAACAATAACTAAAGAATTATTACCTAACAATAATACTAGTCAACTTAATGTTAGAGATAAAACTTTCTCAATTTAAATTATTGGTAGCAAACAAAATGTTAGTGGTGATCGAATATTGAGTGATATTTTATCTTTACAATTTATATTGACGATACAATTGATGTTATTGTTATTGATCATGACTTTGTGTTTATCAATAGGTAATTTTTTTAAGGATCTCATTGAACAACATTGGAATTACAATAAATAAATAAATAATTATAATAGCTGTCAAAAACAGAAGTATTAATTAAAGACAAAACAAATATTAAAATGCATAATATATTTGTAGGATGATAAATACTGACATACACAACAAACTGTTTGAAATTACATATCTTATATAAAAAGACAAAACAAAAAATTAAAATTACAATCTAAATAAACAACTATTAAATTACAAAAACAAAAGACACGATAAACTTGAAATGTTTTTCGATTTGACTCTTTGATTTTTTTGTCGTCAACATTACAGACCACACTCTATGATCCATCATCAGAATGAAGCACATGACATGATCTATCCTGATGATAAATTTCAAAATATGATTAATAACGTCAAATAAAAAAATATTTCAAACTTTAACACAATAAACTGTTCATAATCGCATATTCTTATAGTGAGTGTACCATATTTTCAACTTAAAATCTTCAGCAGAACAAACAACTATCAAACTTAGTTTTTGTGAGGTCTTGTGTGACTGTGCTAAGTGTCTGTATGTCCAGATATTAGCCGGGTTCTCTTTGTAATTGTCGTTTCTCTTTCGACAACTCTTGTTGCCTCCTTTTGTATTATTTGCATTGATTCAATAAATAAATAAAAAACTTAAAATCTTCATGAGGCTGTAAGTAATCAATTTCCCCATGTGAACTGTCATTATTCATTGGATAATCAGCTTTTTCATGGATCTTAATGAGCTCTGTACCAGGTAAAAAACTTGAATGCTTCAGATATATTTTGCTCTCCCAAAACAAAAAGGCCCCACAAGCAAACTGGTTTTATTGTCTGCACACTACTGAGAAGCTTTAATATACAGAAGTCCAAATAATTGTCGAGTCTATTTCCTCTCCTGGTATGTTTCAGTTTCTGTGCAATTGGTATTAAGTCTCCTAGACAACCCCAAACTCGGCCCCACCACTGCTAATTAAATGTTATGTGTCTCATCGGGCTTTGAATGGACGGTACAAGCGTTTTTTTTTAGATTAGCTTCATTTTTCAAGATTGTCTGGAATAATTTGAATGTACGATTCCAATATATTTTAAGAATATTTAATATTATCAATACCTTGGACTCATGTCATAGATATATTCCAAGTTTAATTTGGAAATTAAACTTAAAAAAATGTTACAAGATTTTTACATTACATGATATTTAAGTCAATCTCCAATTTAGGATACGCACCTTTTTATATCACTTTTGAAGTGAATGTTTTTTTTTAAAGTTAGAGGGTTTTATATTATTTATAAGATCTTTTTGTTAGTTAATATAAGTATGAGTTTACGTTGATAAAGTTTTCATTGAGGGTCAATGATTGAAAGGTATATATTGAATCAAAGTTCTTTGGAGTATGATTTGATCTTATTTCTTATATATTGTACTTCTCGGGGATTGAATCTTGGTAGATGGCATAATCAAGAAACATACCATCATCCTTATCAATTCTGCTCAACCCATTGAACTACTCATCCTTATGTTTTGAAGTGACATGACAAAACAAAAATAATGCTCGTAGTTAAAATTATTTTAATGATGAAAAATCATTAATATTCAACATCAACACATGTCTATAATAATATAAAACTGTTGAAACACATGAAATCTCCCCATTACATATTTTCTCAATTTGATTATCATTGTTCACAAGTGAAATCATATCCATTTTGCATTAATATCCCACTATCCAACATTAACTATTATCGTATTATATTTAAAAACAATAAAGTGTAAAGGATAATTAATATTGAAGAAGTTTAGAATTAAGCTTTTACAGAAAATTTAGATCTAGTTTTTCTAAAATTGTGTCCGAATTTTTGGGTGATCTTTGTTTTTTTCAAAAGCTGCTACTATCTTAATAACTATTCTAATGACGGGTCATGGAGAATGTTCTACACAATCAAATGCAGAAGAAAGATATTTTATGACTGCGATTTTAACTATGATATTGTTCATATATACATCTTTAATTTTTAATTGCACTTTGTATATGATACTAATCATGTCATCTCTACATATAATAAAGGTGGTTAGTGCATACAATGTTGTTCCATTGATACCATGGATCACAACTGCTCCAAGTCTGTATATGATACTAATCATGTCACTCATATATATAATAAAGATGGTTAGTTCTTACAATATTGATCCATTGACATCATGGATCACAGCTGTTCCAAATCTGTATTCAAATGTTCAATATTATTCTCTCTCTGTAAACAATAATTAAAGAATTATTATCTAACAATAATATAGTCAACTTAATGTTAGAGATAAAACTTTCTCAATTTAAATCATTTACAGCAAACAAAGTGTTAGTGGTGATGGAACATTAAGTGATATTTTATCTTTAGGATTTATATTGGTGATGCAATTGATGTTATTGTTTGTGATGGATTGGTGATTGATCATGACTTTATGTTTGTCAGTAGCTAATTTATTTTAGGATCTCTTTCTAGTATTGAACAATATTGAATTACAATAAAATAAAATATGATAGCTGCCAAAAACAGAAGTTTAGCTAAAAACAAAACAAATATTAATATGCATAATATATTTGTAGGATGATGAAAATCAACATACACAACAAACTGTTTGAAATTACATATCTTTTATAAAAAAAAATTACAATAAAAATAAACAGATATAATATTACAAAATAAACTTGAAATGTTTCTTGATTTTACTGTGTGAACTTTTTGTCATCAACATTAAAGAGCACACTCTATAATCCTGAAGCACATAACATGATTCATCCTGATGATAGATAATGAAATGTGATTAATAATATCAATGAAAAAGATTCACACAGTCAAATCAAAAAGACATTTCAAATAAAAAAATATTTCAAACTATAATCACACTGTGAAAAATCCATATCATTAACCCAATAAACTATTCATGATCACATATTCTTATAATTAAAAAAATCCTCCAAACTTTCATTGGGCAGTAAGTAATCAATTCCCCTCTGTGAACTGTCATTATTCATTGGATGCAGAAGTTGAATGCTTCAGATATATAAGTATTGCTCTCCCAAAACAAAAGCAAACTGGGCTTTTTGTCTGCACAGTACTGAGTAGCTTTAATATACAGAAGACCAAATAATTCTCAGGTCTGTTTCCTCTCCTGGTATGTTTCAGTTTCTCTGCGATTGGTATCAGGTCTCCTTTAAAAGGAGACAAAGTCAGCCCCACGACTGGTTATTAAATGTTATGTGTCTCATCGGGCTTTCCACTATTATTTTAACAAATATTTAATATTATTAGTGCCATGCAGTCATGTCATATTGTCTATTAGAAGTAAAATTTGGAAAATACACTTAAAATACAAGATTTTTACAGTTGGTTACATTGTTTATTGATATTTAAATCACTTTGCAGTTTAGGATATGTATTTTTTTATATGAATTTTGAAGTGATAATTTTTTTTTAAGTGAGATGGTTTTATATTGTTCATAAGATTCTTTTGTTATCTAATATACAATCATAAGTCTATTTAGTAGATAGGCTACATATAGTGTGAGATTTGAGCCTGAAACAAGTCTCACGTCTGCAAATAACTGTTGAGTTGTCAGAAAACAAGTTTTAGCTGTCGTTTAATGGTAAACTAGTTGTCATTTAATGATAAAAGCTTCTAAAATATCAAGTAAAAGCCTCCAAAATCTCATTTATCACATAAAAGTTAGATAAATATTGATTTGACAACTGGATGAGAACAATTTATTTCCATTTGCAGTGTTTTTTTGTCAATTTGATGGCAACTTTATTTTTTCATTTGCAGTGCTTTATGTTTTAAATCTGTATGTAAATATTTCATAATCAGATAATACTTAATTTTTTCAAGGAAAAAATCTCGATTTGTGTAAGTTTATTTCATTCCATTATTTAGCATTTATTATTAATTGTTTAATCCAACCACATCCAACTAGCATTTGCAACGCATCCATGCACAAACACATACTCTCTAACAAGTTAACATACATATAGTTTTTTATCGACGTAATCCTTGAACCTCCTTTGGGTGCAAGTGCTAGTACTATTCATAAGATCTTTTTGTTATCTAATATACAATCATAAGTCTATGTTAATATCTTTTTCAATGTGGGTTGACGATTGAAGGGTATCTATTTTGTCAAATTCATCCAGGGCATGATTCTAACATTATCTCTTATATATTGTACCTCTAGGGGGTTTGAATCTTGGTAGATGACGTAATAAAGAAACATACCATCATCCTTGTCAATTGTGCTCAACCAATTTGATTACAATCTTTTGGTTAGTTATATGCTTTGAAGTGACATGACAAAACAAAAATAATGCTAGTAGTCAAAATTACATTTTAAGTTAAAAAATCATGAGTATTCAACATCACTCTTTCATGTACTTACATGTCTATAATAATAGAAATTTGATTGAAGAACCAAGACAATCTCCTCCTATATTCATGATATTCATTAACTATTGTATCCAATTTATTGATCAATATCAATAATCCTTTATGCATGACAATTACATATAATGTCTCTTCCCCAATATAAAAATTAATTTAATATATTAAATTTTTATATTAATTATTCATTTATATAACTTTCTATTTATATATTTAAAATTATTAATATATTATATTAATTAATAAATATAATTAATATTATTATTATTTGAAAATATAAAAGATATTTAAATATTGAATTCATATTTTTATATTATATTATTTTTAATTTTGGAATATTTTTGGTTATCTATGTCTTGATTATTCTCATCAAGTAATATAAAGATAATACAATATATGAATTAATTTATGATTCAAAAGGAATTGCTTCCCCTTTATCAATACCTATATGATTTTTTTTAATATTGTACTTAGTCAATTTTAAGTTTATAAAAAATTCATTATATAGAAGCTTTTGGTCCATGAACTATAATATTTTACACTTGCATTGATAATAACAACGCTCTATGTGGAAATCCTAGAGCTTTGTATTAATGATATTAACTATCATTAAGTTTTGCTTGATCTTAAAGTTGAGACTAATGTGCCTAAATAGAAAGATGATACAAAGAAAAAATATACAAAATATACAACAAGAACAAAGAAAAGAAATGAAAGTAACACAAGAGTCCAAAATTTATATAAAAAAAGACTATGGAAACTAAAGCAAGAATTTATGGTGCACCAAATTCTCATCTTTCTGGCACAAGCACAAGTTAAGAAACAAACTGTATAATAAAGGAAGTATCTAATGTTACGCTTGTTGATCATGTGCTTCTGATTGACACAAATAAATATCAATAAAAATATATGTGATTGCAAAGAAAAAATAGGAATATGAAGATATAATTGATCACTTTTTTTAGAATTATGATGAACCTCTTGATGAGCATTAGCATAAATCTTTGAAGATAAAGGTTGCACCTAGATAGTTTGCTCAATGATTTACAAGCACTACTATAGCATATATCTATATATACCTATAACCTAGATCCCACCTTTTGTTGGAGTTGATTCCTCAACCCTGCAACTCCCAAGGATCACATGCTATCAAACACTTGTCATAGAAAAAGAGAAAAAGCAATATAAATTGATATAGAAGCCAAACATACTATTGATAAAAAATGCATGAATCATTATGAATCTAGAATATATTATATTAATGAATACTTATAATAAGGAAGAAGAAAAAAGGAATCATATATGAAATCATAGGTGAGGATAAAAATAGATCATGACATGTGTCTCGATCCTATGACTTGAGAAAAAAATACATAGCCTAAGTAAGCTTAAGTAGCTAGTGTGAAAAGGGACCTAAGTAATTAAATATTTAATTGGGTAAATAACCTTTTACTCTAACAACCCCCTTAAGTGCAACTTAGGGAGAAGCTAAAACCTCTGATGATGAATCCATAAAAATAAAAACATGGTCTTGACAACTAGGTTTGATGAGGTACCATGTACAAATGAAGAAAAGGAGAAACCCTCGTAGGAAACAATTCTCTCTGAAAGAGATAAATACATATGAAGGACTAAGAATCGTTCAAAATGATGTCTCAGAAAAGTAGGAACGTGAAGAAGAACACTAAAGAATGAAAAAGTTATAAAAAGATATTGAAATATGACTACTTTAATTCTATAATTGAAGAAAGTCCTCTAAAATTAGGGTGATGATCAAGACCAAGAAGAAAAAATATGCATGAGTGACCCTAATGAAACTACTTAAATGATTATTAGATGGAAAACCAAGGAAAGAATCTAACATTTGAAGATATAGATGGAACATCAATCTACATGAGTGACCCCAATGACACTACTCAACCAATGTAAATATTATTGCAAGTAAAAAATACATATGCTAATTTAATCTAAAGAAACTGATCAACTAGGATGGAAGGTAACCTCCAAAAATAGGAATACAATATTGTCTAGATGGTATGTGTTTCATCTCATGAAAATTCATGGGTAACCAATTATTGCATCCACCTAGTGCAAAGGAACAAAAACTAGATACATAACTCACTCAAAATTAAAACCAAGGCCTGAAGCATTAGCACCAATACTATGAAACCCCCTCATATTGGTGACAAGGGAGAGGGATGATTGGTCCATTGAAATAATGAGTCACAATGTATTTTATGAATGAGAAGAGACATCATCAAAATATTCACAAGAGAGTAATTGCAACTGAAAAAGGGTGTGCAAAACAAGGTGTGTGCACACACATGAAAGTAGATAAGGTTATTATTGCAAATAACAAAACACACAAGAAAATCTTGCAACACTTTATGAAGTAGTGCAAGTGAGAAAAAGACACAACACAATATGCAATATCACCAAAATTTATGTACAAAGGTGGCATGTTATCTCAATGCATTTACATATGAAAAAGTGCATCAATAGATACTTATAATGCTCAAAAAGGACCAAATGCTAGAAATACATATAGATCAGCTCAAATGAACTCATCTAACATAAACAAAAAAATTTCCACATGTTAAAATGTCCAAGTAACTCTAGATTTTTAAAAAATAAAATAAATAGAATATACCTGAGATAGATTCTAGAAAAAAGTGCATGAATGGTTATGAAGAGCTTTGAAATGTCTTTCCAATGTTACAAGAATCATGAAAAATGAAGATTTGAGAAAAAATTATCAGCTTTGGGGCCAAAAAGGAAGATTTTATTTCAATAGAAGATAAAATGTACCAATTGAAAAATCTGAGGAAAATACTTGGACCACTAGAAATTTCTCAAAACCAACTTTCCAATGATAGCTTGTTTGCCAAATTTCAACATCATGTGCCCGATTTATGCTAAAAAGTAAAAATTGGCTCCTTTAGAGAAAATTAGGGCTACAAACCTATAGCTTTATAGATGGCATCATGTTGACATCGAAAAAATTATCCAACAAATTATACCTTTACTATCAAAAGGTGCCCTATATGTATCATAATATTCTTTTGAAGGCTATAAAATAGTTGATCATACAAAAATCCACCTGGATATCACAAAAATGTTTTTTTCATGTTGGAAACTACCTATTGCTATTGAAAACCACTTTTTATTGGCATTAAATAAGTTTGTAGGTCAATTATTGAGGTAGATTAACTATACATTAGTGTTGTTCTTGTTGGCTAGTGATTGGAATTGTCGTTGGGCTATTAAAAGACCATTGATGATGGTTGAAAGTTGTTGATTGTGGGGGATAATGATTTTTATGGAGTGTGTAGGGAAATGTAGCAAGAGAATTCATCGTCAAAAAAAAAAAAGGTTTCCACAAAAAAAATACTCATTATTGCAAAAAAAACTTGAAAGAAATCATAGGGATTGACACAATGATTGTACGATGTTGTATGGGCATACGAATTCCATATAGTTGTACAACACTTTATCATTGATATCTATGTAATCCCCCCAAAAAAATTATAAAAAAAATCAAACTCCAACTTCAATGTTTGGACAAACAATCTTAAGGTGTTGTCAAATTATTTATGGATTTTGATTGTGTAAGTTTTTTTGCATCAACGTTTCAGATCACACTCAGTGATCCATCATTAGGGTGAAGAGTTGAAAAAGATATCTTTTTCAACTCTTCACCCTAATGATGGATCACTGAGTGTCATCTAAAACATTGATGCAAAAAAACTTACACAATCAAAATCCAGAAATAATTTGACAACATTCTATATGGATTGTGGAAATCTACTAGCACTAATCTTAAGCTTTTTGGATGTTCTAGATGAAATAGTAAGGTTCATTTTTCTACAACATGTTCCAAATGAAACTCTAAAAAAATGGATGGAGAATTACATATCTAGAGCTTTGATACCATGTTAGATTTGATTCCTCACCCCTACAACTCCCAAGGATTGCATGCAATCAAACACCTACCACAAAAGAGGGAAAAATCAACAGGGATTTCTATGGAAGCTAAATAGTCTATTGATCTAAAAAAACATGAATAATTATGAATGTACAATACAATAGGCATTAATGAAAAATACAATAATGAATCCTTATAATAAGGAAAAAGTAAAAAAATAGCTATAGATGAAATCTTAGGTGAGGATTAAAATAGATCATGACTTGTGTTCCAATCTTATGAATTGAGACTAAAAAAACACATGACCTAAGTAATATTAAGTAGCTAGTGTGAAAAGGGACCTAAGTAATTAAATGATTAAACCTCTTGATTTCCTTTATTTTCCTTTACACTTTAACCTTTTTATTATGCATTGTTTGTCATGTTTTTCATATTGATTTTTCCTTTTATACTTGTTTACATGATTTTACTCAATCACTTGGATAGAATTTCAATTTTCCTTTTCTTATTCTCACATATGTTCTCTTAGGCTTTTTCACATCCTTTTTCAAGTATTTACCCATACCTTTATGTCCCGTCTATTTTCCCACTCCACCTTATGCCTTATTATCCATCCTCAATTTCATGACATTTTCTTTTACCATCTTGTTTTTATATTCCCTTCTTACTTCCCATTTTTATACATGTTACACATTTTTATGTTTATTATGCTTTGTTGAGATAGACCTACATAGATTGAAAGACAAAACAATTTTAACACATTAGGATTAATAAATTGGATCATTTTCTTGAAGAAAGGTTTTTCTTTATAATATTTTTACTAAATAACACAAAGTTCAATCATTTGGTCAATAGACATAATATTTATAAAAGTATATTTGGTACCATGTCTTTCAACTATATCACAAATTATACACTTCAAATCATGAGTCTCTTCACCCTTCACCTATTTATTGTAAGAATAAGGGATCCTCTAACTTTTTTAGTTTATATTCTTTTATTTGAAAAAAAACAAGTCTTTAAGAATTCATAATACATATTAATTGACTAGTATTAGGCATGTAGATTTTCATTCTATGTGTTTTTAAATGTGCATGCTACAAATGTTAGATTTTCTATGGACCAAAATTTATAAAGAGTTTGTCCCTATATAGGAACTTGAATAGATTTAAAATTCCCACTAGGTTATGAAACTTTATTGAAAGTTTGGTTAGATTCCTTTAGGCATGAATGTTAATGCCACAAAAATTTGATTATTCACATTGGTGGGTCATTAACACGAAAATTTGACTACTCATTTTGATGGGCCATTCATTTTATAGTCCATATTATATCCCTACTATTATCTAGTCACATATGTTTTAGGCTAGTTTGGTGGAACTTAAAAATATTTTACTATTTTTTCTTACCACAAATATCTTGAATTCACATAGGATTGGTGTTGATATGGTAATATGCTTGGATTAGACATCAAATAACCTTTAGTTTGAAACACAATCTCCTTAGTTGATTATTCTTCATTTTATAAGTTGAAAAGCAAACCCAACCTCACATTCGTTATAATTAGTTTATCTAGATAATTATTCAAATCCAACATCATTACCATAGTTGTTAAAGAGGTTAATCTAGTATTAGGTAGGAACACCCTTAATTCTTTGATAAGTTTGATCTAGTTAGAGGCAAGAATTAATTGTTTGATAATTTTTTATTTAGTTGGGTCCATGTTATGTTTACAATCTTCTCTAGAAGTTATTCTTATATAATGAGCCCAAGAGAATGAGGAGGCTGATATTTTTTCTAGAATCTATAATTTGTCAAAGGCCATTTTCTAATGTACCTTCCCATCTCCCAAGAGATACGTGCATAAAATCCAAAATTGGGTGTGCGATGGTATTTTATGTGCAAAGGTTTGTTGCTTGTTTTTTGGGGATTGGATGAATTCCTTGACCATTACTAGCTCTACTTTTTTTGAAAGTTCTCATTGATATGATTCTAAGAAAGCACAAAATGCATATAAGAGAAGAGAATGCCAACTGCTAATCCAAAAAAAAAGTTATAACCACGTCATTAACCAAATCTATATCATTTTCTTGACATGGAAGAAGATATTTTGGTCTTATTAGATAATACTATTAAATATTAGTTGATATTCAAGTTGGAAAATACACACAACCAATGACACCCTCATAAATCAACTTGTGCAAACCGTTTCATCCCTTCAAAAGCAAGTTTCCACTATAAACCAAAACAAAAATGGCCAACCTACATATTATGTCAAAAGCAAGCCCTTGTCCTTGGAGATATTGAGAACACCGATGCTACAAGGTATAGAGGTGCCTAGATTTGAGAAATATGGGGGGAAAGGAGATCCTTATAACCATGTTTCCACTTATATTGCCCTATGTAGTGACTTTATTCTTGAGGATAAGCTCTTGGCTAAGCTTTTCCCTAGATCCTTGAAGTATACCGCATTAGAATGGTTTTCTTCGCTACTGAAAAACTCAATTCGTTCATTCAATGAATTTGTTGAGGCATGTATAAACAATTTTCAAGTGCATATGACCCCTAAGATGACCTTAGCCGATTTGATGAGATGTAAGCAAAAAGATGATGAAAATATTACTGACTTTATTTCACACTACCAATCGCTTTATTCCCAAATTGACATAAAGATTTGTGACCCTCACCTTCAAAGGATGTTCATTGAGAACTTGAAAAATAAGATACAAGATAAGCTTACCATGATAAATTTCCCCTCCTTTGTACACTTATGTACTACCCTTCATGATTATCAAAACTCAATTAGTAGTCATGACACAAAACCCACCTCTAGTCATCCTGAGAAGTCTGAATCTGCAAATTGAAACAATTACCAACCTTTTAGAAAATAGAATAAAGGCTTCCTTCAACTAAACCCACCTCAACCAACTCAACATGTCAATACCCAAGTAGCTACTATAAGGAAGACAACTCCTTTCGCATTTGGGGATCCGGCTAGGAAATTCACCCCCTTACCTAATACCCTCCATAACATAATGTCACAACTTTTAGAATAGAAAATGATTACCTTGCCTCCCATTAAAACTCCTGATCCTAATAAATCTTTACCCCTAAAATTTAAATCAAATTCCTATTGCCATTATCACTGAAAAAATGGACATGACATGGAACCTGTAAATGTCTTAAACATCTTGTGCAAGACCTCATTGATTTTGGTCAACTTTCAGTTGGAGTTGTTAATGATCAAGGAAATAAGTTTGTTGCCCCTCCCAGCCAAAACTTAAAAATATTTACCAACCCTATGCCTAATCATAACATTTCATTTGTCAAAGCTAGCGAAACTAAAAATAATGATGTGAGGAATGTTGACACAGATGATGACAACAATGATATTGTTCAACAAGATCCCATAGATATTGATTAACAAGGTCCTATGGATGATATGGTTGGATTGATCAAAGTTATACCTCACAAGGGCTGAACTAAAAATCCTCTTGACATTGCTTTCTCATCTAAAGATATACTTAAACATGCACCCGATGGTCCTCTTTACATAGTCCGCTAAATCTATGATAAGCCCACTAATGGGATATTAATTGATCATGTCTATGGAGAGAATGTGATCAAGGAAGAATTCTTACTTTTCCATGAGCTCTATCAAGAAACATATGATAAACCGAAAGCACGGATAAAAACGCATAATGGTTTCGCTTGCCCTTCAATGGGATTAATCACCCTTCCTTTACAAATAGGACTGAAAACATTAGATGTCTCATTCTCCATCATCTTGACGTTAGATCAATTCTATGTGAAGCTTGGTTACCCATGGCTACACTCCATGAAATTTTTCATGTCAGTCGTGCATAAATGCTTAAAGTTTCCCTTTGAAAATGAAATCTTTACCGTGCATTGTAGTGGCTTTAACCCTCTATCTTCCCGTGGAAACTTTTCATTAGATTTCTTTTAACCCGAGCCTATGGACCCTATTAAACCTTGAGAAGACTTCTTTTTCAAATCCTATCAAAAGTTCAAGGTGAAATGCATAGCAAAACTATCACTTACAAACATGCCTCAAACTAGGAAAGAGCCTACCATCCTAGACGAAACCATGATTGAACCTAAATATATCCAAAAATACCAAGACCAACCTAAGATAGATACTTTGACTATTTCCTACAAAAGACCAAGAGATAATGAAAACAATCTTGTCATGCCTCTTAAGATAAAACAAATTTACAAAGCTAAAGGGGAAGTGGTTGAACTACCTTCCATGGTTCCATCCATTCCTCCCCTTAGGGAAGAAAAGAAACCTATGGTTGATAAACTCGCTCCTACAAAAATGCAACTTGAAAGTCGTACTAAAAGAAATAGAAATGCTAAAGAGCATAAGCATAGATGTCGTTCTCTTTCTCGAAGGTTAAATGAAGACATAAACAAAGAAAATCAAAATCCAAACTTGAATGAAGCAATACACAATGACTCTCACTCTTTTCTGCAACAAAAAGATCCTATACCACAACCAGAATAGGGGCCAAACCCTTCTTTGGAAATTATCATTCGACCTCCTATTGTGATTAATTTAGATGACGATGAGGGGATTGCTAAAATTGATGAAGAGGTGCATAATGAATTGAATACATTGTTTTCCTCTTCTATGAGCCTAAAGGATAATTCTCCTAAGAAGAGTGTTGAACTTGGTGATGGCCCTAGTTCGACACTTGCTATTGTCCCTTTGGCTAGTTGTTTTTCGTCTATATATGATGAACACAATTGGGATGCAGACAACCTGCTAATAGGTTGTCTCGCATGTGCATTACTAGTATTTAACATTATTTCTTTAAATTCTTTTGTGATTGCATGTATGTAATGTGATCCCCCATGCTGTTATGTTTGATGTTATCTCTTTCTCTTTGTGGCATTCCTCTATTTGTACCTACATTCTTCTCTATGTCATAAATCTTTTACATTTTTTTTACCTTTTCTTTGTCTTGTGTTTTCCTTTTGGGGATGACGCAAGGCATCAAGACATTCATGTCTCTTCCATGTTAACCCAAAATATTTTCCTTTACCTTTTATTTGTCTTGTGTTTTCCTTTTGGGGATGACGTGCATCAAGACATTCATGTCTCTTCCATGTTGACCAAAAGGCCTTTTTTTTCTTTGTTTTCACTCTCTTGTGTCATTCTTCTAGTTCTATGAGTATTTGGGGAATGATGACAATTCCAAGCTCTCTACAAACATTGTAGCAAGAATATACTAACCCCAAATCCATGGATCCCTTGTGTGTTTGGAGTTTTATTTTGGGGAAACCCTTCCTTTTCATGATGTAGCTTTATTTGGAAACATATGACTTGGAATAGGGCTTTCCAAGTTAGCTCTCATGTCTTCTTTATTATTAGCATTTTTCATTTGCTGCTTTAAAGTAATTGCTCACAACATGGTGTTTAGCAATTTCTTTAAAGTGGGGGCATACGTTGGAATTATTATTTTGCATTTCATGTTTCATTGTGTAGTATTCTTACTTCATGTGATGCATCTTTCACTTTGGGGTTGAAATTGGGTGTGATGTCCTTGAAGAGCTTGATCTCTCTTAGCATATTATATTCCTCTTAATGGCCTGATGCAACACACTGCATTCCTTGAGTTGTGAATCTTTTAAATTCTTTGTTTGATCCTCTTTTGGAGACATTAGGCACAATGTTCCCTAAGGTAAGACCTTACATGAGCTAAGAAAACCTCCTTTGAACACACTTTACACTATTTTACAATTTTGGTTATATGGCCACCTTGCATACTTGTGGAGCCATCTTTTTTGTTCATGAGTATCAAGCATACAAAGCTTTGCTTGCCTTATGAAGCTCAATTTTTTTTGTTGTGTGGTGCCTTATCAAAGTTATCAAGAGGTATATATTTTTCTTGGTTGAACGGGAAGTTGAACTTAGCATGACTTTCCCATGGCCACTTGCTTGTGTGTGTGAGCACATATTGGTCACATGTGTATGTGTCTCACCTTTTTGGATACTCACCCAGCAGATAGCCTAGAGTTTCGTTGCCTTACAGTGAGCATGCATTTTTGGACCTTAGATTTGATACACAACATGCAGGACAAACGGTCGAAGCTTGATCCAACTATTTTATTTTTATTTTCTTTTCTCTTTGTCTTTCGCAGTGTATGCTTGTACCTTGTTATTGCTCCTTATATCATTTTCATGTGTGTTCTTTTGTGCCTATGTTGGTTTGCCATAGGATCTTGATCTTGGGGGATTGTGCAACCCTCTTGATCGTTGTCATCCTACCTTACTAGCATTGGTACATTTGGAACCCTCTTGATGTATGTTTTTCTACTTTAGTGTGAATTTGAAGCAAGTTCTTCCTCTCACTAATGTGGGGGCTAAATGTAGTGTCAAAAAATGTCGTTTGTTACATTTTCACACTTGTTTGGGCCCTTGTGAACTAAATGAACCTAATTGTGCCTTATTTAAGGTGTTGTAAAGTGTTGTACCACACTTTCACACTAATCTAGGGTTTTCATTAATTAATTGGGCTTCTTTATGCCTTATTTGGCCTTATTTTGCATCCACAAGCCTCATTTAATGCATCTTTCCACGGATAATCCCGACACATATGTAATGACGAATCATAAATTAATGTTTTTGGATTGTGTGGCCCATATTTTGTGATTTGGGACTCATACGCCACCTTGGGCATATGGGTCCCACCTAGGTTTTAGGGCCCCGATCTAGATTTCACATGAATCTAAGCTTTTCTTGAAAAATGTGTCCCATAGCCTAGCTTGATGGGACTCATATGGTACTTTTGGCATATGAGTCTCATGTGGCTTAAAATTAAATTAAATTAAAATTCTTAACAGGATTTTATCCTCCTAGATCTAATGTCGGCTTGTAGTGTTGTAATTTCAAGAAATTAGGCATAAACAAGTATAAATACAAGGTTATTTCATTCATATTTTCTCCTAAAAAGAAATTAAGTGACCTAAGAGAATTCTTTATAGCAAATTTGAGTTCACAAGTTCATTCAAGTGTTTATAAGAGCATTCAAGAGTCTTCAAGAGTTAATTATCAAGCATTTTGGAGCATTATTCAAGTATCAAGCATCATGTCAAAGTCATCATGCATCATGTTTATTTTTGAGCTAACATTTATGTAGGGTTTTGTGATTCAAGAAAGCATTCAAATCATGACCCATATCATACAAGAAAGAGTCAAGATCTACATCTATTTTAGCCATTACTTACAAGATTGCAGCCTTTGGTTCAAGGGTTTGGTGAGTTGCAACATTGCTTATTTGTTCATTCATCATTCCTCCATTTCATTTGATTTCATTTCAAGGTTTGATTACCAAAATAGGGTTTGACCAAGGCACAACCCTTTCTACTAAAAAAAAACATTTTTCCCATCTTTAGTGTGTGATTTGTATATCTAGGTTGAAGACACATTGAAGAGAAAGATTGGAGAAAAGTTTTCAAGTGTGCAAAGTTGTTTGAGTTGTCACCTTGTTTAGAGGATCATTAAAAGACACCTACAGAGCAAAATTCAACAATTCAAATCCGGAAATCAAGTTGAGCAAATAGAGTAGAGGTTGAAGAGTAGATTTAGATCCTGATCCTCTAAAAAAGCCAAGCAAGACTGATATGCCACATCTGGCGTATGAGTCCTAGTACAATGTGTATACACCTAAAATCGGTCATCACCTTTAATTAATTAAATACTAGCTATTTAATTAATATTTTAACTGCGTATAAATAAATTCTTAATTTATTTATATTGTTCACCCTTCTCTAATTCTCCAAATCTAAAATCATATTCTTCTAAATTAATTAAATAAACAAATTTTCATAAGCTTGTTTTATTTAATTAATCTTCACTAATCTCGATTAGGAATTCAAGCACATGTCTACAACTTTATGTGCCACCTCACCAAGGTCACATGAAATTAAATAATTATAATTTTTAATTAGAATTATCTTCAACCAATTTTAAAAGCACATGGCTTATTCCTCACACACTTCCACCAATTTTCAAACACATGGTCTGTTCTTCCCACACTTGAGTCTTCCATCCAAATGGCATGTTTCCCATTGGTCAAGAGATTCTTCCATCCATATGGCATGTTGTCTTTGGTCAAGGGGACAACATCTTGATTCTCTCCATCTCCACCATCCATTCTTCTTGTTTGAATTTGGATCGTCAATTATTGCCACCTCACCAGATGTTTGGAAAAGGCTATAAATACAACCCTTTGGCATTGTATTTTGCATCCACATTTGAAGTAAAGTTATCATGCAGGAACATTGTTTGAGCTTGGGAACACTTTGGAGTCTTATAGTTACATTTTATTTTATGTTTGATTTTAGAGTTACATGTTAGGATCATATTGCTTGATAGTTGCATTTTATGTCCTCCATTGCATCATAGTTGCATTTTATATTAGAATTGAATCAATAGTTTTCATTTGAGCATATGTAGAATCATATATAGAATCATATAGATCACTACCATAGTATCCACCACTATTTTTCCATTCATCATAGTCACCCACCATTCATCATAATCATCCATCATTCATCATAGTATCCATCATCATTTGTACCATTTAGTTTCATGTAGGAATTTAATTAGTTTGCATGTTGAATATTAATCTCGTTTCTTAAGTGTCATTCTAATAGCTTTTGTGAACATAGAAATCTGAGGGCCAAAGGGTTAAAGAAATCGTTAAGAATAGAGGACAATGAGACGTTCTTGAAAGATTTGTTAAATTGCAATTTAGAGTAGCTTCTTTGCTTTGAATCTTTAATATAATTCGTTTCATTAAGGTTTGTGTTGATACTAAATTTACAAATTTCACACATACACAAAATGGCACCCACTATGGGGCTATGCCCTGTTCTTTTTAACATTCTGGAAAATTTATGTTCATAGGTTCGAATGTGAGACTTCTGGCACATCTTGCACCCATTCTAGTGCATCTTGCACCTATTTTAGTGCTTCTTGCATCTGTTTTGGCACTTCTTGCACGTTCTGTGGTGCTTCTTGCACGTTTTGTGGCGCCCTTTGCATGTTTTGTGGTGCCTTTTGCATGTTTTGTGGCACTTTTTGCACTTTTTGTGGCACCTTTTGTAAGTTTCCAGAAAAGCTCACCAGGGTCCAAAAACATGGTTTTTGAGTTTTAGCGCTTCTTGCATGCTATGTGGCACTTCTTGCACTTTCTATGGCACTTTTTATCTTTTTTCTAGCGCTTTTTGTAGTTTCCCAATTTTTCACTAAATCCGAAGGCTAATACTCTGTGTTGTTGTTTTGCAGGTTTCCTAGATTCGCTGTCAAAGACTCAAACATAAACTACTAACATATTGCAGGGGCTGGAAGTGATTTACTTGTTTCCTTTTGGTTAAGTTAGGAACATAGCTTAATTAAAAGGTTAATGAACACCATGTTTTTCTTACTTGATGGATGGTAGGCATATGCTCTCCCCTTAACTGGGTGACCAAAAAGCTAGACCCATTCGTGTTTATCTGTGAGTGTGAGTGGAGTATATAGCATGTGTTGTCTCTTTATTCATGTGGAATAAAGATTGATTGAACTACGGGTATACTTGTTTTCTTGTGTTTATCTTAGAGGGCCTGCCTTGTGGTAAAAAGTAATCACCCAAGGGAACAACACAACTGGTAACACGCTAAAGCCAAGCGACTTCCAGCTGGTATATAAATGTGGATACTAGAATAAAGGCCAGTATCACAAGGATAGTTTCGACGAGAAGGGCAACAATGGTCTCTCGCCACATGGATTATCCCACACGAACAAAATTCTTGTATTAAAACCCTTGTTATAGTTTGGCCAAAAACCTTTATCTATTCTTTGGTGCAACAACGGTCATTGCAAAGGCATCCACATTCTCATAGTTTTTAGTAGAGATGAGAAATATGTCATGGGAGATTCATGGGTATTGATGCTTGGTTGCCCCGTAGAAGTGAGTGTCGTGGAGGGGAGTTAGTGGGGTCAAGCATCTAGTCATCCACTAAGAATAAGTGTGGTTGGGGTAAAACCCACGTGGAATCCAAAAGAATATAGTCTTTCACAGCCTTAGGAGTGTACATTGCTTGATGTGTCTTTATCAAAGTGTTTTCAAAACAAATTTCAAATAAAACATCACATGTCGAAAGTGAAAACCCTGATTCAAAATTACATTCATTGAAACAACCAAGTCTCCAACTGGAAAATCTGAAAAATAAAAATAGCTTCCAAGAAATAGTGTTATTCTCCTAGTTTGGCACATCTTGTAGACTTTCTGGTGCATATTGACTGCCTTCTGGCGCTTCTCGCACTTGTATTCATGCATATTGTCCAAGTTACAAGAGTCAAAACCTACTTACAGAGCCTTGTGAAACTTTCTAGCACTTCTTGCACTTTCTGTGGCACTTCTTGTACCTGTTTTGGCGTTTCTTGCACATTTTTTGGTACTTCTTGCATCTGTTTTGGTGCTTCTTGCACATTTTGTGGTGCTTCTTGTCCATTCTATGGTGCCTTTTTCCCATTTTTTGGTGCTTCTTGCACTTTCTATGGTGCTTTTTGTAGACCACAAAACAGTGACCTAGATTCATCTCCTGTCTGACAGTCAGTCTCATCTCGGTAATCCTTAGTAGTGTTCAACCATTCCTTAGGTAAAATAGAGTCTTAGAAACATGTGTTTTATCAAATGATTTCATGAAAGATTAAAATCCGAAAACCCAAGTCCAAAGTTCCTAGTTCAAGAGAACATCAAAATGTCTCTCAACACTCTAAGAATTTAGAGAGAGGTTGGTCTTCAATTTTTACAAAAGATCTTCAAAGAGCTGAAATAAATGAGGATCAATTGAATGCTTTAGCACATCAAATGAAGAACCTTCAACAACAAATCTGGGATATGCAAAGGGAAACAACCATAGAGAGATATTTGTTGCTAGACATTTGTTCTTATTCCTCTGATAGAAATCTGGACATGACACCTTCTCCACCAACAACTACATCATCCAAGTTCAATATCTTTGAATTTTTGAAAAAATTAAATCAAAAGCCCAAATCTCAGTCCTCAAACACAAAGGACATTGAACAATCTTACCATGTCATGCATCTATCTTCATCTCCCATAAGCCAAAATATACCTCACGATTCTTTCACTCAAGTCAACAATTCCATCCAACCATCTTCTTCTATCATATCTTCTATATCCAATGATACATGTCAATCTCTTAGTCTAAACCATGTTTTCATAGACTCCTTTACACCTCAAGATCAAAAAATTCTTTCCACTTCATCCAATGATACCAAAATTCCATAAGTTCTTCCAATCTTTGACCAAGATCCCATCTTTCAAGAATTCTATGATGATCCCTTCCTTTCACTTTTCATCCACAATGATTCCTTTCCATCTCAAGAGAAAAGTATCCTTCCAAGTCCTCCCTCCACTCCATCTGATGAATCCATTCCATCTCAAGATCACATTGCATCCCAGGAGCATGATAGTTCTTCCATCCTATCTAATGATGTCCTACCATCTGATGATCAAGATATGCTTTCTACAAAATCCCATGATTCCCTTCCTCATCAAGATCAAGATATGCTTCCATCTGAGGATATCCCTTCATTCCATGAGGATGTTCATCCTTCTCAAGATCAAGATATGCCTTTCATACCACTTCATGTTGATTCCACACCTATTAAAGAGAAAGCTACTCCATCTTCTACACTGCATACTCCTTTTCCAAGTCAAGATCAAAGTACCCCATCATCCCCATGTCAAGATCCTATCACACCTATACTAGCCATCCATGAACCCCACACCTACAAATTGGGATCTGCCACCTTCATCCACTCTAATTTACTTCCAACACCTATCCTTTCATCCATAGCATATCCTCCCAAAAATGGGCTTGCATCTTGTTTCACAAACAATACATATCCCATTGGTAAATGAATGTGTCAAAGTATGAACTACAAAGGAAAAGGATTAGGCCTTCATGAACAAGGTATCCTAGAACCCCTTTTTGCTCAAGAAAACCCATATTAGGTACCATGGCCTTGGTTATACACCTAAGTGTCCTAGTCCATCAAACCTACCATGTATCTTAGGTCCTCATCCTAATCCACCAAACCTTCCATCTATCCTAGGTCCTCATCCTAGTCCATCAAACCTTTTCTCTATCCTAGGTCCATATCTTATTCCTCAAGTACAACAAAGGCACACATCCTTGATGCCCTTTCAAAATTCTACCTACACTCACTCATCCATAATACCTCCTTACCATTCATCTCAATCCACCCCTCCCATGGCTCTTGGAAGCAATTTGGGTGCCAAATGTCAAAAGCTTCCAAATCAAAATCCACACATGTCAAAGGATCAACATGTCTCCTCGAAGAGACATGCAAAAATAAAATAAAATTTGATCCAAAATCAAAAGAAAAACCAAAAACGCCACAAAGGCCCATCAAAGAAAAAAGAAAAATTTCCAAGACCACAAAGGTCCATAAATCAAAAGGAAATTTCAAAAGGCCACAAAGGCCCATCAAAGCAAAAGGAAAAATTCCTAAGACCACAAAGGTCCATCAAGCAAAACAAAAAATCTCAAAGGCCACAAAGGTCCACAAAGGAAATACCAAAGTCAAAAGTCATGTGGATTCCAAAAAGTCTCATAGAAGCAATAAAATTGAAATTGGCATCCAAATTTGCTAATCCAAAAACTTCCTCCACTCTTCCATCCAAAAACCTATCACCTTCCAAATCCATTTTTCCTCCATCACTCCACCACCCTTCAAGGTGTGTGCTAATGTTGACCTTGCAATCCTTTCCATCCATCTGTCAACAAATCTTCCAACCTCCTATCCATTATCCAACATTCATTCCCCATCATTCTCCTTTAATCCAAACCTTTGGGTAAGACCTTAGTTCTTCCATCATACCTTTAATAGGCCAACATTTAGCAGTCTAATCCCCATTCCCATGGTTGATTAAAGGAATATTTGGTCATGAAACCTGATGCTTAAGTTCTTCCTCCATCTCCTTATCATCCATATCCTATTTTCCATATTCCTCTTGCACTCTACACTTGGGGGGGCAAGTTTCATCCATCTTATCATTCCTTACATTTCCACCTTTGATCTTGACAAGGTTAAGGATCTTCTTGAACATCATATATCTTATCCTATTTGCTTTATCCATATCTTCCATACCATATCTTTCATCTTATCCATATTCCATCATTCTTACTAGATACATCCTTTCTTCTCATCCTTGGTCTTGATGAGGAATAGGGGAAAAATACTTGGGCCTTGTGTTCGTATCTTATCAAGTTGATCTTGATCATCCCATTCATTATCTTTATCCTTTCTTTCTTCCATTCCATATCTCCTAGCTTATAAAAATCCATGTCATCATGTCCCTTTGCAACCTTGAGTCTTATCATGCAAATCATATTTGAGCCTAGTTGTAAAACATTATCCAATCCTCATATCTTTTGTGAATCAATCATCAACAATCATCAATCTTATCGTACTTAGAGGAAATCAGAGATCCTAAGTACTTATCATCATCATGCCTTATGGAATCAATCATTTCTGACATCCTAATCAATCAAACATTATCATCTTTCAACAAGAGATATGTTGCTTGTGTGACATGTTTTGTGATGAATCTTTCATTTTGGTATATCATTTATCCATGGTTGCATTACCTATTTTATGCAGAATCTTGTTTCTTCAATCAGTCATATCATATCATTTCATCTTAAATGACCTTCAAAAATCCAAAAAATACAAAAAAAGTGAAAAAAAAAAGAGAAAAAAGAGAAAAATACAAAAAGTTGAAAAAATAAAAAAAATAAAAAAAATCATAAAATTTGAAAAAGTGCAATAAAAACAAGTAGTGAAAACCTGGCAATAGCCGCTATTTGTGATAGGTTAGATTTTCCATCTATTTGAGCATGTTGACCATTCACTTTCACCATCCATCTGTCAATCCTTTGAAAGCTCCATGTACATATCTTGGCATCACGGTCGTGTCTCACCCTAGACTAGGGGAAAAATCTTGAACTCACTGGGGACAATAAAATTTGAGCTTGAACCAATAGAAAAATAGTAGTGGGGAAAACACAACCCAAAACAATGATCATAGTGCAACTCAACATTGAACATCAATCACACCAACAAAAATGCATCGAACACCCAAATCAAAACAGCCAAATCAAATCAAAGCAAACTTCAAATGGATGATGTTCTTTCTTAATCATGGGTTTATCACGTTAAACACAAATGTTCAATTGTTGTACTTGGATTTTTGTTATCATATCTCTAGAAGCACCTCGATGATGTATTGAACTAGAGGAGCTAGGAAGAACTATGATTTTTCTTTGTGTATTGTCTGTGAGTTGATCATTATTACTCTACAAATTGTTGTGGGACGTGGTCTACAAAGTATCACTAATGACATTTCGAATTGGCATAGGAAACTGGTTAACTCTTCTCTATTTACGCAAGCAATACTCAGGTCATCTTGATTTAATTATACTTAGATGCGTGTGTTAACTTGCACTATCAAACATCATGGAAGTGGTACTTAGGTCATCATGGTCTAAATATACCATTGATGCTTGTACTCACTTTCAACATTTTAAAGTCCCAATGACGATAAAAATAATGACAAATCGGCTGTTATGAATGACAACTTTTGCATACGATATTTGCATGGTTAGAGTAGATTGCATCCATGTTAGTTTGCATCTGTATTTATGGGATTTCCAAAGCCATAACAATGATGTTATCTCTTGCATTAAGGGATTTAGTACACTTGACATTGCCAAAAACACATCATTTTCATATAATTACACACCACTTGCATTATCATCAATTAGACAGTTCATTCTCATTTAGTTGCATATCAATTGCATCATAATTTGCATACATCAGAAAAAATTATATCATTCATCCATTCATGCATCACATCATTATATTTGCATCAGAAAACATAAAAAGAAGTGCATTCCATCTCACTTGCATAATCATAATCATCTCATTCATTATTAATGATTAAGAAATTGGTCCATTAAGAAGATTGAAAGACATATCCAATAGAGTAAGAACGAAAACATCTCTATTTTAATAGGGGCATAATTGGACTTGACACATCTATAATTGAATTTGATGCAACACTAAAATAATTCATTCCTTTAATAAAATGGATTTTGGATTCAAGATTGAAGGACATTCATCAACCAAGAGTGAAGCTACTAAAAATATGATTGATTAACAAGGATATAATGCCCTTGTTATGAACATCTAAAACTAATAGTGAAGATGAATTTGTTATTACTCAAATCTAAGACTGATAAAAGACTAACTGGATATAAACATCACATGTCATTTGCATAATCACATCCATCTCACATAGCATAAAAAATCATCCATAAAAGCATATTAAGTCATCAACCATGCATTATCATATCATCATTGCATACATCCCACAAATAAATCATCACATAAGCATCATCATTGCATAATCACCATAATCATCATGATCATCATCACATGTAAACATCACATAAACATCAACAAAAATATGCATCATCATATGATCATTTCATACAACATTTATTCATCCTTTGCATCATTTATTTGCACTAAAAAAGAACAAAAACATAAAATGCATCACATTTCATTGGCATAATAGGATCCATCACATACACCATATAGACATCATTTATAAAGTATCATAGAATCATAACACATCAGTTGCATCATCATTTACATCCATAACATATCATATCACCATCATGCAAAACATCACATAGCATCATAAAATAGAAATCAAATGCATCCATCATAATCATCATGATCATCATCATATGAACAACATAGTCACATAGATCAATCATCATCATCGTTGCATATTATATAAACCTCAAAATCATAATGTCAAAGTGTACAAGGATATCCAAGGGTATAAAGAGATACATCAATATAAAAAATGGCAGTGTATCATAATGTCTCAAATCAAGAGGTACATCAAGTCTCAGTACATTAATCAATCCTATACTGGGGCATATCAATCAAAGATGATAAACCACATCGACTGATAATATCTAAATTGGCCTACACTAGATGCGAAATCATGTCCCTCATCTTTAGGAATCGTTCCCTATACTAAAGAATTATAAAATCTTCCTTTGATCATAACATATCGTAAATCAACAATCTCATCAATCAATTCAACCTCGCCTATCATGAGGTTCATCAATCAATGCACCTCACCTATCATGAGGTTCATCAATAAATTCAACCTCGCCTATCATGAGGTTCATTAATCAATCCAACCTCGCCTATCATGAGGTTCATCAATTGATCCAACCTCGCCTATCATGAGGTTCATCAATCAAGGCACCTCACCTATCATGAGGTCCATCAATCAATCAAACTATCATTGATCCTCACCTATCAAAAGGTCAATCATCGACTATCACATCAACATCATCAAATCAATCGGCTGAATGCGATCATCAAATATTAAACACAAGGAGGAAACATAAGGCATCAATTAATCAATCTGGCAGGATCAATCTTCTTTTTCGAGAGATAATCATTTCTAAATCACAAAATTTTGAGATCATCATCAAATCATAGAAAAATCATCAAAATTTTCAAAAAATCCTAAAAATTCAAAAATTCACCGATTTATCTCCTGAGGGGGCATATATCCAGTACCTAAAAATCAACATTTGGGGCATCGAAAAATTTTCTAAGCATCGGTATCAATTTTTTCTTTGAAGCAGTGTGTAAACACATTACTTCAAAGAGGGGCAAAATGTATACACCTAAAATCGGTCATCACCTTTAATTAATTAAATACTAGCTGTTTAATTAATATTTCGACTGCGTATAAATAAATTCTCAATTTATTTATATTGTTCACCCTTCTCTAATTCTCCAAATCTAAAATTATATTCTTCTAAATTAATTAAATAAACAAATTTCCATAAGCTTGTTTTATTTAATTAATCTTCACTAATCTCGATTAGGAATTCAAGCACATGTCTACAACTTTTTGTGCCACCTCACCAAGGTCACATGAAATTGAAAATTTCTAATTTTTAATTAGAATTATCTTCAACCAATTTTAAAAGCACATGGCTTATTCCTCACACACTTCCACCAATTTTCAAACACATGGTCTTTGCTTCCCACACTTGAGTCTTTCATCCAAATAGCATGTTGCCCATTGGTCAAGAGATTCTTCCATCCATATGGCATGTTGTCTTTGGTCAAGGGGACAACATCTTGATTCTCTCCATCTCCACCATCCATTCTTCTTGTTCGAATCTAGACCGTCAATTATTGCCACCTCACTAGATGCTTGGAAAAGGCTATAAATACAACCCCTTGGAATTTTATTTTTGTATCCACATTTGAAGTAAAGTTATCATGTGCAGGAACATCGTTTGAGCTTGGGAACACTTTGGAGTCTTATAGTTACATTTTGTTTTATGTTTTATTTTAGAGTTACATGTTAGGATTATATTGCTTCATAGTTGCATTTTATGTCCTCCATTGCATCATAGTTGCATTTTAGATTAGCATTTCAATATTTTGCATTTGAGCATATGTATAATCATATATAGAATCATATAGATCACTACCATAGTATCCACCACCGTTTTTCCATTTATCATAGTCACCCACCATTCATCATAATCATCCATCATTCATCATAGTATCCATCATCATTTCTACCATTTAGTTTCATGTAGGAATTTAATTAGCTTGCATGTTGAATACTAATCTCGTTTCTTAAGTGCCATTCTAATAGCCTTTGTGCACATAGAAATTTGAGGGCCAAAGGAAGGAATCATTAAGAATAGAGGATAATGAGACGTTCTTGAAAGATTCGTGAAATTGCAATTTAGAGTAGCTTCTTTTCTTTGAATCTTTAATATAATTCATTTAATTAAGGTTTGTGTTGATACTAACTTTACAAATTTCACACACAGTGAAATTTGCAATTTTCAGGAGTTCCAAACTTATCTCTGCCAGATTTCTATTCCTGGCCAAAAACCCTAATCTAGGACTAAATCACCCAAACTGACATATGAGTCCTAGTAGACATTAAGCTCAATTTTTTTAGCATTTCAGGTTTCCATTCAAGTTGCTACAGGTTTCTAGGTGCCCCTCTTTGCTTCTCCAACTTTTCTTGTTATGCTTTGCATACATTTCTAGGTCATTTAGTGAAGTTTTGTACAACATTAGGTTTCATAATTAGATCTTGCATAATAATTGTCTTTTCAATCCCTAGCTTGGTGGTTAACCCCCCTTTAGTCATTAAGCATACCCTAGGACACCCTATTGCAAATATATTTTCCTCATTCCACCATTGGATTTGAGATCTCTAGGGTTTTCCTTGAATGAAAAGTGGAGACTTGTAGTTTATGTCCTAAACCATAAGAGCTACAAGTTTCTGCCTTTCAGTACTTAATATCTATAATACTAGCATGGTATGCTCTAGATTCTCTTCTTTGGTCTTACTGAAAATCAAAATATCACCCATGTAAACAATCACAAAACTACCCTAATTTTTTTCTAATACCTCATTCAACGACCTAATAAATGTAGATATATTGGTTAACCCAAAAGTGATGACCAACCACTCATATAATATCTCATTAGTCTTAAATATTTTATTTCATTCATCTCCTTTCCTTATTCTGATTTGATGATATCCACTTTTCAAATCACTCTTTGTAAATTAATTTGTGCCACTCAAATAGTCCATTATATTTTCCATTATTAATAATTGGAATTTATATCTTATAGTGATCTTTTCTATTTCTCTGGAATTGGTACACATCTTCCACTCACCATCCTTCTTGGATGCTAATATTGCACATAGGCTCAAACTTTCTCTAATTAACCCTTTTCTAAATAGATTTTACACATGTTGGTTCAATTATTTACTCTCTATTGGTGTCATCCTATGTGATGTGTTATTTTCTAAAATTGATCCTAGTATTAGGTTCATATATGGAATGATACTCCTTATAGGTGGTTATCCCTTTTCTATATTATTTGATATGATATCCTTATACTCCATTAGCAATTCAAGTAGTTTCTCTTGCGTTGTTTCCTCATAACTTATGGTTGTTTTATCTATACTTCTAGTAACCATTCCTTAGGAACACATACAAAACATGCATTCTTAAATCAAAAACCATATAAGAATCATCTCCCATATACCAAAAAAAATCTATCCTTATTAGAAACTTGATCTTCTCTATCTTTTAATGGGATCAACATATGCATCATACCATCCTTTGTTTTAGTATATGCATTTACTCTATCATCATGTATTGTACTCCTATAAATTTCCATGGCCTCCCAACCAACATGTGGTTTAAACATCCATTTATATTGTATCGCACAAGACTTCATCATGATATGGTCCTTTTACAGCCAAATAATTTTATATCGATTTGGATTTTTTAACCTTTTCAACTTCAATTTATCAACCATTTCTTTAGATAATAGGTTTATGTAGTACCACTATCAATATTTAGTTTACATCACTTACCTCTTGCTTTTTATCTAGTCTTGATCAATTTCTCCCCTTATATTGGTTCTTCTTCACCATCACACTTCAATAAATCTCTCCTCATGACAAGTGATTCTCCATTTTTTGGTTCATCCACCAAATTTGGTGATCTATAAAAATCTTCCTCTACATTTAAATTTCTTGTGGCACATTTTTCCCTCTTATTGGAGTTTTATTAACCTTAATAAAATTAAAATTCTTGATGTCCTTCTCCACACTTGAAACATGAACTTCTAAAATATCTTCTCATTCATTTCCTATCTTCCTTTGCCCATTTAATATTCATCAATTATGTCATTATGGTAAGAATTAATACTTTCTCTACTATTGCAATAAGAAAAGCTATCATCCATATATTTTTGGTAGGGAGTATAAAAAACGCCCACAACACTTTATAAAGTAGTACAAGTACAAAAAAGAGACAACACAATATGCAAGATCACCAAAATTTATGTACAAAGATGGCATGTTATCTCAATACATTTACAAATGAAAAAGTACATCAATAGATACTTACAATACCCAAAAAGGACCAAATTCTATCTAAATACATACATATCAACTTAAATGAACTTGTCTAACACAAACAAAACTTTTTAAGTGTCAAATGTCTAAGTAAGTAACTAGATTGCAAAATAACAAAAAAAAGAAAGAATATACCTAGGATAGATTCTATAAAAAGTGCATGCATGGTTATGAAGAGCTTTGAAATGTCTTTCCAATGTTACAATAATTGTGAAAAAATGAAGATTTGAGAAAAAATATCACCTTTGGAGCCAAAAAGGAAGATTGCAACAATAGCTTGTTTGCCAAATTTCAACACCATATGCCTAATTTATGCTAACAAGTAAAAAATTTATCCTTTAGGGAAAATTAGGGCTATGGAACTATAGCTTTATAGCTAGCATCATGTTGACATCAAAAAAATTATTCAACAAATTATACCCTTACTATCAAAAGGTGCCTTGCATGTATCATAATATTCTTTTGAAGGCTAGAAAATAGTTGACCATGCAAAACACCACCTGGATATCACAAAAATGTTTTTCTCATGTTGAAAACTACCTATTGCTATTGAAAACCACTTTATATTGGCAGTAAATAGTTTGTAGGCTAACTATTGAGGCAGATTCAACCATACATTAGTGTTGTTCTTGTCGACTAGTGATTGGAATTATCGTTGGGCTATTAAAAGACCATTGAAAATGGTTGAAAGTTATTGATGGTGAGGGAGAATTGTTTGTTGTTAGGGAGTGTGTAGGGAAATGTAGAAAGAGAATTCATCACCGAAACAAAAAGGTTTCCAAAAAAAAAAGTGTTTGGTTTTTTAAAAATGCTTGATTTTTTTAATTTCGTTAAAAATACTCATTGTTGCAAAAAACTTGCCATAAATCATAGAGATTGCCACAGTGATTGTACAATTTGTATGGCCATACAAATTCAATATAGTTGTACAAAATTTTATCCTTTAGATCTATGTAAGCCCTCCAAAAATTTTGTAAAAAAATTCCAAACTCCAACTTCAATGTTTGGACAGACAATCTTAAGGCTTTTGGATGTTCTAGATGCAATAGTAAGGTTTGTTTCACTCCAAGATGTACCGAATGAAACTCTTAAAAAATGGATAGAGAATTACATATCTAGAGCTTTGATAACATGTTAGATTTGATTCCTAAATCCTACAACTCCCAAGGATCACGTGCAATCAAACACCTACCACAAAAAGAGAGCAAAAGCAATAGGAATTTCTATGGAAGCCAAATAGTCTATTGATCTAAGAAAACATGAATAATTATGAATGTACAATACAACATGTATTAATGAATAATACAATAATGAATCCTTATAATAAAGAAAAATTAAAAATAACCATAGATGAAATCCTAGGTGAGGATTAAAATAAATCGTGACATGTGTCCCAATCTTATGACTTGAGACAAAAAAACACATGACCTAAGTAAGATTAAGTAGCTAGTATGAAAAGGGGCCTAAGTAATTAAATGATTAATTAAGTAAATACTCTTTTACTCTAACACTTTTTACCTCTTGATTTCCCTTATTTTCCTTTATACTTTAGCCTTTTTATTATGCATCGTTTTTCATGTTTTTCATATTGATTTTACCTTTTATACTTGTTTACATGATTTTCCTCAATCACTTGGATAGAATTTCAATTTCCGTTTTCTTCTCACATATGTTCTCTTAGGCTTATTCACATCCTTTTTCATGTATTTACTCATGCCTTTATGCCCCATCTATTTTCCCACTCCATCTTATGCCTAATTATCCATCCTCAATTTCATGACCTTTTCTTTTACCATTTTATTTTTTTATAATCCCTTCTTACTTCCCATTTTTATACTTGTTACACATTTCATGTTTATTATGCTTTGTTGAGATAGACCTACATAGATTGAAAGACAAACTTAATTTTAACACATTAGGATTGGTAAATTAGATCATTTTCTTGAATAAGAGAGGTTTTTCTTTATAATATTTTTAATAAGTAACACAAAGTTCAATTCTTTGGTCAATAGACATAATATTTATAAAAGTATATTGGGTATCATGTCTTTCAACTATATCACACATTATACACTTCAAACTGTGGGCCTCTTCACCCTTCACCTATTTGTTGTAAGAATAAGGGATCCTCTAACTTTTTTAGTTTATATTCTTCTATTTGAGAAAATGAAGTCTTTAAGAATTCTTAGTACATATTAATTAACTAATATTAGGCATGTAGGTCTTTCATTCTATGTGTTTTTTTAATGTGCATGCTACAAATGTTAGATTTTCTATGGACCAAAATGTATAAAGAGTTTGTCCCTATGTAGGAACTTGAATGGATTTAAAGTTCCACTAGGTTATGAAATTTTATTGCAATTTTGGTTGGATTTGTTTAGGTATGAATGTGCATGCCACAAAAATTTGATTATTCACATTGGTGCATCATTAACATAGAAATTTGATTACTCACTTTGATGGGTCATTCATTTTATCGTCCATATTATAGCCCTACTATTATCTAGTCACATATGTCTTAGTCTAGTTTGGTGGAACTCAAAAATATTTTACTATTTTTTTCTTACTATGAATATCTTGAATTCACATAGGATTGGTGTTGATATGATAAGATGCTTGGATTAGAAATCGAATAACCTTTAGTTTGAAACACAATCTCCTTAGTTGCTTATTCTTCATTTTATAAGTTGAAAAGAAAACCCAACCTCACATCCATTATAGTTAATTTATCTAGATAATTATTCGAATCCAACATCATTATCATAGTTGTTAAAGAGGTTAAGCTAGTATTAGGTAGGAACATCCTTAATTCTTTGATAAGTTTGATCTAGTTAGGGGCAAGAATGAATTGTTTGATAATGTTTTATTTAGTTGGGTTCATGTTATGTCACTTTACAATCTTCTCTAGATGTTGTTCTTATATAATGAGCCCAAGAGGATGAGGAGGCCGATATTTTTTCTAGAATCTATAATTCGTCAAAGTCCATTTTCTCATGTACCTTCCCATCTCCCAAAAGATACACATAAAATTGAAAAGTGGATGTGTGATGGTATTTAATGTGAAAAGGTATGTTGCTTGTTTGTTGGGGATTGGATGAATTCCTTGACCATTACTAGTGTAGACACCTAAATTTAATCACTTCCATATGATTAAATTTGTTGCATTTACGTCTATCATATTAATATTAATTTATTAAATTAATATCGCACCCTTTGTCTCATACCGATAAAGTATTTAATTTAATAATTGACACTTTGTCTTTTACCTTATTCCTCTCTAAATTAAATAAATACACTAATTTATTTAATTTAGTCATTCCTTCTCTTTTTTATTTAAAAATCAATTTAAAATTCGTCACTTTCTCTCTCCTTGTCACATCCTCCATAACCTCACCCTAATCTGAATTAATTTAATTAATTCAAGGTTATGATGTGCATCCTCTTAATCAAAGATTAATGTCACATCCTCCTACATTTGCCACTTGCCTCTAATCTTCTGTTAATTAGCCTAATCCAATATTTGCACAACCTTAATCAAAGTCATTAGCTAAATTTAGCACCACTTTTTGGTCAATTCTTCCATTTTTCCTTTTTGATTATTAACACCCTTTCCCATGTGAATTTTTAATTCACATTTATTTGCCCTAGATTCCTCTCCTTTAAATGTGAATTTTTAATTCACATTCCATTCTTCCAAGGCTTCTAGAACCTTGGACTTGTCACAATCACCACATGTGACCAAGTCCCACCTTTTTGGAGCCCACCTTTTACCCTCTAGATCATCCTAAGAATGTGAATTTTTAATTCACATTTATCCCCCCAACCACCTTTCCTTTTCCCATGTAGATTTTTGAGGAATTCTAAAATTCCTCAAAAGTCCCTTTCACTCCCACTTGGGGACAAGAAATCCCTTTTTGTGGAAATCCTCTCATCACCCAAGGTGCATGTCCTTTTCCACCTCATGTACCTTTTTGACAACTCATTTCCATCTCATCCACCCTTGGCCACCTCACCCTCCACATGTCAAGATGTGAGGGCTTGTGGGTTCTCAACCCACCTTAGCCCTTCATCTTGACCTTGTTGGATCAA
Organism: Sequoia sempervirens; assembly: GCA_007258455.2. Lineage (NCBI taxonomy): Eukaryota > Viridiplantae > Streptophyta > Pinopsida > Cupressales > Cupressaceae > Sequoia > Sequoia sempervirens. Next base: position 3,696 of record VDFB02051915.1, on the reverse strand, counting down.
TCTTGACCCTTGATTCTCTAGAGAATTCAAGGACCTCTATAAATACCCCCTCTCAATAAGCATTTCTAACACTTAGTCAATTTGCAACTACATGCTGCCACTTTGTGCACTCATCCTATTTACAATATCATCCATTTGCATTTTACATCCAAGCACATAATAGTGATCTTCAATAGAGCCATCAAGAAGCACACAACCAATCCAAGCAAGGGCCAATCAAAGGAGTATCAGCAACAAGGGGAAAGTAAACTATTTGTCTTACATTATCTACTCTTCTCATTTGTTCTATCACTCTCTTTTGGCTAATCTTGAGGTGTTCTTGATATTTTGTTTTTCATAGTTTTAGTTGTTTTGCTCATTTAGAATAGCATAATATCAGGGTATACATTTCTGGCACGCCTGGTGGGACCCACAAACGGGCTCCCATATTTTACGTTTTCTGTTGTTTAAGTTTTTGCAGGAACGCGTCGCAGAGGGGCGGCTACGCCCCACTTTTTCCGTAGAGGGGCGGCTACGCCCCATTTTTCTGCAGAGGGGCGGCCACGCCCCATTTTTCACAAAAGGGCGGCCACGCCCCATTTTTCACAAAAGGGCGGCCACGCCCCATTTTTCACAAAAGGGCGGTCACGCCCCACTTTTTTCGCAGAGGGGCGGCTACGCCCCATTTTTCCGCAGAGGGGCAACCACGCCCCATTTTTCACAAAAGGGCGGCCACGCCCCATTTTTTCGCAGAGGGGCGGTCACGCCCCATTTTTCACAAAAGGGCGGCCACGCCCCATTTTTCTGCAGAGGGGCGGTCACGCCCCATTTTTCACAAAAGGGCGGCCACGCCCCATTTTTCACAAAAGGGCGGCCACGCCCCATTTTTCACAGAAGGGCGGCCACGCCCCATTTTCCACAAAAGGGCGGCCACGCCCCATTTTTCACAGAAGGGCGGCCACGCCCCATTTTTCACAAAAGGGCGGTCACGCCCCACTTTTTCCGCAGAGGGGCGGCCACGCCCCATTTTTCACAAAAGGGCGGCCACGCCCCATTTTCCACAGAAGGGCGGCCACGCCCCATTTTTCACAAAAGGGCGGCCACGCCCCATTTTCCACAGAGGGGCGGCCACGCCTCATTTTTTATAGAAGGGCGGCCACGCCCCATTTTTGCTGCAGAAGGGCGGCTACGCCCCTGTTTTGCTACAGAAAGACGACTGCGCCCCCCTGGAAGGTAAAATTGGTGTTTTGATTTCAGATTCAGTTACTATTTTTCTTATTAACATTGTTCTTGCAAGGATACATGTGTTTTGTGCTAACCTTTTGCAGCATATTCTTGTGAAGTTGATGAAGAAAGCGGGATAAAATATCTAATATTTGCTTGCAGGGCTATCCATTTGCTCAATCTTCTTTAAAATTATCCTTGCTGTTTTCTAAGAACATAGCTTAATTAGGAGTAAATATTTGTTGTTTGTTGTTTTGTCTCTTTGTGTTACCCTAAGGGAGTAGTAGCTTGTTTCCGCTTTCCCCTTGCACTTCGTGTGAGCCTGGGGAGTAGTTGGAAGCGGTTATTGCTTTCTTCATAGTGGGACCTGCTTGGGGATTTCATCACCCCAAGGGACGATTCCAACCACGCATACCGGCGGGGTATACAAAGGGGGGAGAGTGAAAGTTGTACCCCAATCCAGTCACGTCGTAATTGGCGGAGCGTCGAAACTAGGGTGATACCTAGATAGACGTGAAGAGTTGGTTTGAGCCCTTCAGTATCTCGCTGGGGTTCCCGACTCACGCTTGTGACGGGTTGGTGTTCACGGTTGTGCCTCACGTACCGAGAGTATATCGAGGACTCCCTAGATACCTTGTGCATCCTAGATTAAGACCACTTTGGCCATACCCTTAACACTAATTATAGGGTTGTATTTGTTTGAGAGTGCTTTCTTGTGAAAAAACCAGTGAACTCTTAACAATTTGGCCTTATCATTATCATTTTAAAGTCCTTGCCATAGCCATTTGCATCAAACCAAGCCTCTGGTCCACTGCAGAAGTGCAATTACGCCCCTATTTTTGCTGCAGAAGTGCAATTACGCCCCTGTTTTTGCTGCAGAAGTGCAATTACGCCCCTGTTTTTGCTGCAGAAGTGCAATTACGCCCCTGTTTTTACTGCAGAAGTGCAATTACGCCCTTTTTTGCTGCAAAAGTGCAATTACGCCCCTGTTTTGCTGCAAAAGTGCAATTACGCCCTCCTGAACACCCCTCCATTTGGATTCATTCCGCCTTCAAACCTTCATTTTACCATTCCAAACCATTACCTCATCATCCCAAACCTTTGTTTTGTCACTTTAAACCATCAAAAAAACCTCCATTTACCCCTTTTAAACCTCCATCTCCTTATTCCAACCTTTCGTTGACCATCCTAAATCCCCATACGTACATTCTCCACATTTATCCTTAATCTCCCATTTATTCTAATTTCTTCCTAATCCACCAATCATTTCTTGCCATTTACATTTCCAAATACCACCCATAACCAAACCGTCCTACCCTTGTATTACAAAGTGATTACCTAAATTGACCATAGCACTTGAACTTGATTATTAGTCTCTAACTTCAAACCCAATCAATTCGCCTCCATCTTGAGGTGAATTCGGTGTTGCAAGTTATCATCCTTGGCCCAATCAATCCATTCCTAGCTTAAGGTGGATTCGGTGCCGCAATCATCCTATTAATCAATCAAAGCTCTAAGGTTACTAAGGGTAATCTCACGTGATCAAGCTTAAGGTCTTTCCCTCACACCTTTCATAATCCAATCCAATCCAAATCAAATTCAAATCCAACCCAATCCAAATCTAATCCAAATCCAACCCAGTCAAATCCTAATCCAATCCAATCCTATCCAATCCAATCTAATCCAATCAAATCCTAATCCAATCCAATCCTATCCAATCCAATCTAATCCAAATCAAACCCAATCCAATCCAATCAAATCCAATCCAATTTAAATCCAATCCAATCAAATCAAATCCAATCAAATCCAATCCAATTTAAATCCAATCCAATTGATCGAAGTCCAATAAGATTCAATCCACACTCCATCACAATCAAATTATTTGACAAAGGCATTAACCTACTCATCTAGCATTTGCATGCCTGTTCAGACCCGTTCACAAGCAAAGAAGATGGCCGACCTTCAAGCTCAAAATGCCCAATCTAACAATCCTCAAGATCTCAACAACACCTTATCAGATCCCAACAAGGGTACCAACATCTTACATGACCCTCACAATGGTACTTCATCACACTCCAACACTAAGAATCAGAATAACTCGCCACATGGAGAAGAGAGCATGGTTAACCAACCTGAACTCACACTTGAGGAACATTTTACCAATCCTACCAATGTGCAAATGACCGACCGTTTACTTGCAAAGCATGGGGAAGAAATCTTGTCCCACTTGATTGAGAAGGGTGTTAAACCCCCCTCCAATGTTGACTTGCCCAAATATAAGGGTGCCCCATCTCACGTACTCCAAGGGTCCCAAAATGCACCTGAAGGTTCATACTTTTCTAATGTTCCTCCAATTGAGGGTTGGCATCAACCTGAATTTGGAAATGCCGTCCTTTATCAGGTTAATTATCCCCCACATGTTTCGACCTCAGCTATAGGAGGATCCCAGGTGCCCGATCCCAATAATCCTTTCGTTTATGGCATGCCACAAAA
>VDFB02051914.1:0-12636 GCA_007258455.2 Sequoia sempervirens | reverse complement strand
TTTTGTGGAGGCTTCCTCCTTGAATATTTCCTACTATTTGTTTGTACATTTATCTTCCTCTATATTGAACCAACATAGTGATTAGTAAACAACACACACTTAATATTGAAAATAATGATACCGACTAAAACAATGAATCCATACATTTACTATTGACTGTAATTGAAGAACAAGCTAACCATGCATATAATTGACACAACATTATGATACACATACATATGAACTTGCAACAATAGCATGATATAAATATTTATATCTTCAAACAACTTTGCAAGACAATAAAAGGTTTCAAATATTTCTATCATATTTCTATTTCAAGTTGTGTTAATGTTTCATAATGTTGTTTGAGATATTCTTTGCATACTATCAGTACAATTGAAGAACAGACAAAGTATACATCTAATTAAGTTGAATGTAACCGATGGTGGCTAGGGTAACTTTGAGCAAGGGGTCCATGTCATCAGCGTCCTAGTCAGGTGATTTTTTTATGCCACGTCCCTTGACAGTCGAGCTGGCATTATGCAACGTTTATATATGTATGAAATTTAGATTCTTGGGATTTTCCAATAGTTTATAAGTCATGGTATTTGCCATGAATTTTATAGCATTTCTAATTGCATGCACTGTAGGGCAAGAGTGTTTTGATGTGATGTAAATATCAACCCCTCTCCCTTACAACTAACTTTGATGATGGTTGAGTCCTACTTATGTTAGTACCATTTCTCAAACAACATAGTAACATAAGTAGGAGCTAGCCATTATGACAATTGACTGTAAGGAATAGGGGCCGATATTTATAGTCACTTTAATTGAACAAACAAAGCATACATCTAATTAGGTTCAATGTAAATGAGGACATACATATAGTCACTTTGTAGAGATAGATAGATACTTAATTTGAATGTGAATGAACAAGGTATAAATTGAATGTAGATACCTATATTTGGTGATGAACTGTACAGTAATATATAAATTTGAGTATGCAAAATATATATATATATATATGTAGAGATAGATAGATACCTAATTTGAATGTAAATGAACAAGGTATAACTTGAATGTAGATACCTATATTTGTTGATCAACTGTTCAGTAATATATTAATTTCAAATTGCAAAATATAAATATACATACCTTGTTAATTTACATTCAAATTAGGTTATCTATCTATCTCTCTGCAAATATATATATATATGTTTCCCACAGCCCTATCCATTTTCATGAAACTTACACATTTATCTATATCTGCAATATATATGGCCCTATTCATTTTAATGAGACATACGCATATCTCTCTCCCTATACATATATACATATATATATATATATATATATATATATATATTTGCATAGATAAATAGATAGCTAATTTGAAATTAATATACTACTGAACAGTTCATCAACAAATATAGGTATGTACATTCAATTTATACCTTGTTCATTTACATTCAAATTAGGTATCTATCTATCTCTGCAAATATATTATATATATATAGGGGGAGAGAAATGCGTAAGTTTCAATAAAATGAACAGGGATATATATATTGCAGATATAGATGAATGTGTAAGTTTCATGAAAATGGATAGGGCTGTGGGAAACATACATGGATATGTATCATTTTGTGCAGCATATATATGTATGGTAATGTTGTATTCGAAAGGGTTGGAAATATTTCTACCATAACAGAGCTTAAAGGGAGACTAGACGATGACAGCATAAAGGATGGTTATGGAAATGACTTACCGAAAGAGCTGAAGAAGGAGAGCGCATCGATCTGGAGGAGGTCATCGTCGCTCAGGAGCATGCAGCAGAAAGTGAGAAATTTGAAAATTTTGAATAAACTGTAATGTGTAACTTGCATCGCACAAATGAGGATTGCTTGCATAAATAGGTTTGTTGAATTTGAATTGGTAGCAAGTGGATTAATTTGAATTATGGGAGGGAATTTTTCTGCATTCAATGGACTAATGGTAGAAGTGGATTAATTTGAATTATGGGAGGGAATTTTATCTGCATTCAACGGATTAATGGTAGAAGTGATAGCTTAATGGGTACGTAGGATTTCTGGTTGGTGATTTGAAGTGATATTAAGTTTGTTTTTCAATTGTAACCAGTTTTTTTAAAAAAAATTATGATTATTGTTTTTTAGTGGATTTGTAAATAATAGAGTGATAATTAAGTGTTATATTGAAATTTTGCAATGCATAGTGAGCCTGAGAGTTCGTGTTTTTCAATTTTGCAGGAAAATTCAAAAAAAGATTGGTTATTATGGACATCCGGGAACCAGTTGATAGTAAAAAGAATATGAGAAATGGGACATGTTGAAATGTATTTTGTTCAAATATATTTGGAATTAAATCACTTGGCAATGTCTTATGTACATGTCAACTCACTTTTAATGCAAGAAGACTTATATTTTGGTTAATAAAATATCCCTTCACAACAACCTTTTATTGGGAAGGTGGCAAATATTATTTATATTGTGGAAATAAGATTATCATTATGCATTCACTTGATATTGTGAAATAGGCAAATAAATGTCCACTTGCATTCACCCACTATTGAGAAGGTGGCAACACAAAAGTCAACCTGTGATAGGACATACTGTTAATTTAATATGAATCTGTCATATCATATTTGAAAGGAAATTTGAAATTTTTATTGGTATAAATATTACCCACCGGTGGGCCCCAGGCTGTCCATAGCTATACTAGCTATGGGACCATGTCCCACGATCGGCTCCTCTCCCTTATCTTCCGCTAACCTCCAAACACTACTACACAGAAACAGTAATTAACCTGGCCGAGTCAAAGATTTGACAAGGCAATCTTGATGGAATAAAAAGCTAAACCGTCGAGCACTACCAGGTCAAATCAAACAATCATACGTTTCACTTCCATCACCATCATTAATTATGGGATACGCAGGCAGAGAATACGTCTTCCTCTAAATGCTGTGCGCGAGTAAAACGGGAAACATTTAAGCCCAGTCCACTGCATTTATATATTCAGAGATGAAAAGAATTGGTCAGCAAAATTACAATTAATCTATAGGTTCAAGTTTTTTGAGTGCTTTATAATCCATATGAACCTCAGTTTTTCAGAAAGAGCTTTTCCATTGTGTAGGCAGTGTATCAGATTTTTTCTTCAGTACCCAGGAAAATAGTTTTTCCTTTTTCCTAAGTGTGTATTTGGGCCTCATTGTGAGCAGAAACTCCAAAGTCGGTCTCTATACTTAGCTGATTTAAGGTCCTATTGTGATCACACACTGCAAACTTGATCTCTGCCCATTGTCTTTGAAAAGCTTTTTTGTGAACAGAGGCTATAAACTTGGGATTTTTTCTTACTTATTGTGTTTCTGTCGTTGAAAGAGTATTGTAGAGTGGTGTGGGAATTGAATTTACAGAGGAACATCAAATTTGTCTTGCATTCAACTCTGGTTCACTCCCCTGTTTTGGGTTCGTGCAAATCCCCATCTTTGCAGACTTGCAGTGATATCGATTCCACTCAATGATGATACATGTAGAATCACCAGTTTTGAGATCATCCCCATTGAACAATGCAGGTTCCCAATTTAATCTGCACTTGAACAATGTGAACCACCAACACCATTGTTCTCCTTCAAGGAATGCTTTGCATCCATCAAGGCTTTGCCCACATATTCGTGATAATAATCACTTTCCACTTCAAGGGGATCATGATAATAACATGGGTATTTTGGACCATAGTTTGAAGCTTATGCAAAGAGAAAGCAGGCAAAGATTTCCAAAGGTAAAAGAAGAACATGCTAAAGGAGAAGTTTTGGCAGAGAAAAATGCTGAGCTAGAAGTTGGTGGCAGCAAATTCAGTTTGCTTTCTTATCCTTCGCTCAAAAGAAAGCGCCCCGCAAAGCTGAACATTCCTAAGGCTCCGAGAGAACTTAAAATGGTTGGTCTGAATGAGAAAACTGTCAAGGAAGAAAGCATTAGCTTTGAAGGGGATCACTATGGTTTTTACTGTAAGAAAGGAAAGAAGGAAATTATGGAAGATACCCACAAGGTCATTACAAACATCAACGGGGATGATCAGCAGGTAAGAAAAGTCCTTAACCATTCCTTCTGGTTCACGCCAGTTCTTAAAGCCAGAAGCATTGCAGTCTTGACTCTTTATTATAGTTTACACCAAGTAATGTATTAGAACTATGAATGCAGAAACAAACAGATCTCCAATATTGGTACCCTACATATTTATAAGAACTGATTTTGTTCTATAAGCGTTGTTCCAAAAGAAGTCCCCTTTGAATAGTTAGCCATATCATAAAACTCTGTTTCTATAAACAAATTCACTGCATACTTATCATACAAGAAGAACCTGCCAATGCACTATTTTTTAATGAATTGGAGCTATATATTAATAACCAAAGTGAACCATACAGCCAAACCTTAGAAATAGTGGGCGGCCGTGGAATGGTATCACAGCCCAAAACCAAACAGGCCTAGCCAGGAAATGAGGAATCAAGTATCAAGTGGCCCCAAAAAGGAAACAGCCAAAACAAACACGGCCCCAAAAACTAAGTTTAAGTCGGTGAGACTGAATGTCCAGACAATAGTAAAGCAGCCACTCTCATGGGGCCACTTTCTTTCCTCTTTATTGAAGGTCATGGAAATGGACAAAGTTCAAGCTGCCTTCTGATTCCTGAATCAGTTCTGATGCCCTGTAAATCTTGGTTATTCTGTGATCTTCTAGTTGGCTAATCTTGTAGCTTGAATTGGTGTAATGAACTAAGGGTTCACATATGTATCCCTGCTAAGAACCCTCACTTCTGCGGCTCTGCCCGACTGATCACAATTAATTCTGCACACGACCACCTCTCCACAAGTCCCATGCATGCAAGCTTGCTCAAACTCTACCCTAGGCTCTTCATTTGCTAAAGCATAGTTTTTTGACAGCTATATGAAGTTGAAGAGACTTCCGATTCAAATGTTTACCTGCACTTAGGTGCCCACTTAGAGAAGACACACCAATCGAGAAAAAGCTCCTGCTAGTTATGCAAAGCAGAGATCATCGAGGTGATTCCTCTTGCAATAACTGGTGCAACTGCATATCCCTGGATGAGAATTTCATAGAGTGTCCAAATAAGCACAAGTTAGTGTTTGAGCCCTGAACCTCACCAAATTAAGGATCAAATTTTAATTTTAGCATGGCAAAAAGATGCCTATCAACTAAACAAATCTCCCTAATTAATGCTGCTGATATAGGAGGCTTCTAAATTATTTTCAGTGGATGCCCCTTAAAAAATTTCAGAGCCTAGCAGGCAATGCTTTTTCATTATCTCTTGAGAGGTATGTGCTAATGCCTTAGCAGAAGAGAAATACTTAGCTACATCCCAGGAATTGACCATTTTATTTTATGCTGGAAAATTCCTTTCTCTTTTCAAGCCACATATTACACATAATCAATAAGTAAAGTGACAGTCTCTCCTTACCCCAGGGGAGCTACAAGAATGTTTTGAAATAACAACCTTCTATTTTCAAGAAGGTACATTCTTTACTGCAGCTGGCAATCCAATTTTTAGTGAAACAACTGCTCCATGAGTTTAGAGGCGTAGAGTCCACTGCCTAAGCAGACTGATGTAGAGTCTTCTAATTAGCCCCAACATTCAGTGAACTGACAAATTCTTTCTATGACATGTTATGCTATTCTAAATATCCGCACAGTGCAACTCTCCATTCATGTTCAAGTAGGTCAGAATAATTATATAATCGCACTTGTCCCCTGACCTGGAATAGGCAAAAAGAGAGATTCAACCTAACAATCTATTACAAAAGAATATTCAGTCAATACATTCTACAAATCATCGGTTTCTTTTAATGATTATATTGTTACAAGTTTAGTGCTAAATGCTTGCTCATTCCTGCAGTAATGCACTCATACAGTACACGTTTCATACAGTTTTTCTTGCTATTTTGAGGAAGGACTGAGGTTTTACCTATTTACGGGGTTGTTTGGGGTTTGGCAGGCTTTCTTCGGAGTTTATGATGGGCATGGAGGCCGTAAAGCTGCAGATTTTGTAGCAGAGAAACTTGGACAAAAGATCGTAGATTTGCTGATCATGTCAGGAGGACAAGATGGAAAGCTAGAGAATGCAGTTAAAGCTGGGTATTTAGCAACAGACAATGACTTTCTAGAGCAGGTAAACTACTAGAAGCTTGTAATGTTTGGGTACTAATATATTCCTGTACTGTATGGTTTGAGCATATGAAGAGACACAGTATAATTTTCAAATTTCTATTGAAGCTTTTATTTGGTTGTGGACCAATTTTTGTTAAATAATTCATTTGAAGCCTGATATTTCTAGATCGAAGCACAGCAGATTCTCCAACTATGGGTTAAGGAATTTGTTCTCCCTGTTTTTTCTATTTTTGATTTTATAAGCTATGAAAAATAACTTACCTTGAATTGAATCTGACTGTTTGACGAGCAGGGTGTAAGCAGCGGGGTTTGTTGTGTAACTGCTTTGATTAAGGATGGTTGTTTAGTTGTCGGCAATGCCGGGGATTGTCGTGCAGTGCTGAGTAGAAGTGGAAATGCTGAAGTTCTTACTTGTGATCATAAACCAGGAACAGAGAAAGAAAAGAAAAGGATTGAGAATCTGGTAAACAAAAGCACAAACACAATTTGCATATTTGATTTATTTCTCTACCTCTTTCAGTGAAAGGATATCTGATGCTTTTTTGGGGAATTGATGCAGGGTGCTTATGTGGATATTCATGGTGGAGCTTGGAGAGTGCAGGGAACCTTAGCTGTATCTAGAAGCATTGGAGATTTGCAGCTCAAACAATGGGTAACAGCCGAACCAGATACCAGAATGTTGCCCATTACCTCTGAGTCTGAATTTATGATAATGGCATCTGATGGCCTATGGGAGAAGGTACACTTGAATTTTCCAAATAGCTTTTGTGCTTTTTTTAATTTTTAATATTGTGTGATTCAGATTTTCCCTGATCTAGACTATTTTTATGGATTTTCCTTTTTCTTCTAGTAGCTTGTATACTTCCCTCCAGCAATTTATTCTTATTTTACTTGTCACAAGTTTGTTTTGACTCACTTATCCCTGTTACTCTTTATGCTCGTCTCAGGTCAGCACTCAAGAAGCAGTGGATATTGCAAGGCCTTTTTGTATAGAAGAAAAGCAAGGACACAGCAACCATTCTGATCCATTTGAACTAGAAGAAGAATGCAGTGAAAAAAGTAGCTTCCCACCCAAGGCAAGGAAATTTTCTTTGGAAAATTTCTCAAAGGTCATGCAAGTCAGGAATGTGAATGGCAAGGTTAACAATATAGGGTGCAATGGCCAAGACCTTACAGAGAATCCAGAAAGCTCTGGCTCACAGCAATTGTGGAGGGTAGGTTCTATGGTAGCTTGCAAAAAGCTTGTGGAGCTCTCTGTATCCAGGGGTGCACTTGATGACATTAGTGTCATGGTTGTTGATCTCAGACATTTCTGCAGAAGAAAGACTGATAATGGGATAGCCTCAAATTAGATCGTTGGTTTAGACAAAAGTCACAAAACCCAGAAGCTATATAAGAAAATCCTATAGACCTTACACCATTTTTGGCTAATTTTGTACATAATGTTAATACCAGAATTAGAAACAATCTCTTAATTCTGTTCATTTTTAGTAGGCTTGAGATTGCAAGGATGTTAGAGTAGGCAGTCTTTCAGATCCTAAGAAATTTCATTCTCTTTTTAGAGTAACTGAGAATCGACCTTGGGGAGTATTTCGAATCGCCATACACCAAATTTTTTTTATCGCTTGATCAAGTTGTAAAAAGAAGAGATTGTATAAAATATGACAATTTAAACCAGAGCACTTTATCTTTCAAATTGCCATTGCAAAATATTTATGAGTACAAACGAAGATAAAAGAACTCCAAATGCAGTAATTATCAATAAGAGACTAACGCTAATCCTTTCACCATTGAAGGTTTCTTTATTATTATAATATATAATATGTATTATATTATTATCTAATATAATATATTATATATTTTTTTAAAATTCTTTAATTTTTGGATTTTTTTTTTTTTTTTGTTTTTGTTTGTTTGTTTGTTTGTTTGTTTTTTTTTGACGGATGTGCTGATCTGTGATGTCATTGTAGAATTAGCCTCTCCACGTAATCAATAAAATAAAGGGTGAATCATGGTAGGTTGCCTTTCTCAATGTCATATCACCTACAAATTAACATGATAATCAACATAATAACATTTCTTAATACTGTACCACCTACAAATTGACATAATAATCAATAAAATAAAAGGTGGATTTTCTTGCACAAGTAAAATATATAACATTTTTCTTTGGTTGAACACCACCAAATTCCTTGCTATTTCACATAAATTGTATGGTTATGTTTTTTAATAGGTTTTATCATAAATAATTGATTTTTTTCACAAATAATGTATTGAGCAACATATCAAAAAAAAAACTTAGTCAATTTTACACAATTTTTGTTTTTATTAGTCTCTTAAAAGTTGCATATCAATATATTTATGTTTTGGGTTTATTTTGATTAATGTTATGGAGGTAATGATGAGTGTAAAATATTTGATTCATGGTGACACATTTAAATCTTATGTTATAAAATTAGAATAGATATCTCAAATATATTTATCTAAAGGATAAGATATGACACTTTGAATTATTTAATTTTCTTAAGAAATATTTTGTTAATGCACAAGGTATTCTACCATGGCAGTGAGTATAATAGCTTGAATGTGTTAACAAAAACTCTTACCTTTTATCTTAGATTTGACATCCATTTACACATCAAAATAGTAATCTTTAATAATAAAATATTATTAAATTATTTTATTTTTTAAAATTCTCTTTGACTTTTTTAGATAGATGTATTTAAGATAATCTAGTTTTGATTTTAGAATTATCTAAAAGTTTTATTTTGTTTTATTTGAAATACTTTTTTAATAGATATATCTAGATTTAGGGAGCCATACCCCTATAAATTGATTTCAAAATTCAAAATTACAGCAACTTGGTTGCTTCACAAGAGGGCCATTACATTATCAAGAGATTATATCTACAATATTGGACTATTAACAATGTACAAAACATACTGATTTGGAAGGGGATAAGACCCTCAAAGCCATAGCCAAGGGCAAAAATTCTGTTAAAAATTTTGTGAAGGTTGGGAAGGGGAATTAGGGCAATAAGAGGTGGATCCACCCCCATTTTTTGGAGTGAAGAGGAAGATTTTAGTTGGGGAAAATGAGAGCGGATTAGCGGGTAATTCTTCTGTGTGGAAGAAAGTTCCTAAATTAACTCGGGGAAAGATTATGGATGTTGTGTCTCTTGGTGAGCCTCAGTCTGGTCATAAGCTTCAAGATGCTATTGAAGGAGAAAAGGAGTCGTGAGTTCCTAAGGTTGACAAGGAAGCAAAGCATGCAAAGATTGATGTGGTTGATCTGGAGATGCCCCCTGTTACTTCTGAGGTTGTGGGCAAAGGGAAGCAGAAGATGGAGTCTCCTGTTGATAATTGTTTTGAGGATCTTCCTAAGTGTTCTTTTCAGGGTATTGGTATGAATTTGGAGATGCTTGATCCTAATGATATGGCTAGTATGGCTAAGGAGGGGGCGGATGTTCTCTTTAAACTCTTTATGTGGCTCCTTCGTGAAGTTAAGTATTTGCATGTAAGTATGATTCATTGGCCACATTCAATATTAGCACTTTGAAGAACAACAATAAGGAGGTGACAATGTATGATAAGATGAAAATCATGAATGCCATAATTAACCAAATTACGAAGGATTTTTCCAAAATGAGAAAGGACCACGATTCTCAGATTGTTGCTCTTGAGCATAAAATCACAAAAATTCAAGAGGATCTCTCCACTCTAGTTAATGTTAGTAGGGACTCTCTCCTGGATAGTGCAGAGGGGTTGGTGTTATTGAATGAAAAGGCTAGGAAATGGACTAGTAAGTCCCTTTTTTATGAAAAAGATGTTCAAGAGGTGGAGGATGACACTTTGGTTGGGAAATAGGTCAGAGGTGCTAATGAGGGACCTTGTGTTAGAACCAGAAGCAAGACTAAAAAAGGGGCAAAAATTTCAGCTCAGGAAGTGAAGGAGGTCATGGAGGTGCGCGACAAGGTGATCACTAAAGACCTGAATGTTACGAGGATTCTAAAGGACCTGTTGTAGTTGTTGCTTTTTTTTTGCTTCTTGTTTGTTGTTGGGTTGTTGATTAGTTGATTGTGGTTTTGTTCACTTTTTGTCTTTGGGGTTGCTTTGTATTGTTTTATCTCTCAAGCTACCTTATTTTGTAAAGGGTTTCAGGGACCCTTCAAAACCTATTTTCCGATAATAAAAAATAATGTGCAGAACAAGATATAGTTATCATAATATATTTTTGACTCTTCTCGAGGTTGAGTAGTTTCCCCATCCTTCTCTACCCCATCGTCTTCAAAATCCTTAATCCCAAACATGGAGCAAAAGACTAGTCGACCTTAGACACTAAGGAAACACTAGCTCAACATATTTCAAGAGTTTGGTACCCTATTTAGCCTTTTTATGATGGGAACTTTCATCTTCACCTAGTGCTCTAATTATAAATGGAACCCACATTCTAGAGAACTATGGGTTGATTTGTGGCAAGTTTCTATAGTTAGGATAGAAACCCCAACTCGAGCATTGCATCATCTATACATTTTTCAAGCCACTACAACACCATGCTTTCATGAGTGTTTTGGTCACTATTTGGATCAAATATTTTGATTTCCCTACATCTAGGAGTATCATTGAAAACATGGAAGAGATATCAATATTTACTCAGTACCAATGTGATGTGGAGAGAAAAGTGTTTCGTAGCACCAACTTAACAACATGCAACCACCATGGAATTAGTCCTAAAAAAAATTTTAAGTTTGATCTCTAACACTTCCCCCCTAAAATCAATTTGGTGTTTATTTTCTTGGAGAAATTATTGTGCCCATGTCGATTGCTATGGAATGAGGCCAAAGATCCATTCTAAAACTTTATTCCTCATAATTATTGGCTAGCGGTGCAAACTAATAATTTCCTTTACTTTCAAACATGAATGAAATCATCTCATGTATGATAACACTCAAGCTAAAATCCCCCTCCTACTGTGAAATAATAGAATCTTTTAAAACAACTAGGAGGTCAAGGATAGGATATTGGGAACTATATCCTAACATGTATTAATTGAGTTGACAATTAATAAATCCCTGTCCATATCAATTTCCATATTAGCTAGCTTGTTAACCACACCATTTGTATTATGAAAAATATGTCCCACCTTAAGGTCTTCAATTGCATCCAAAGCCTCCCCACATTGATTCAAATCATTATTTGGTTTTTGTTTTGGTGTATATTCAAGAGAAAATTTATGGTTAAGAGTGGATCTCCTTCAATGTGCAAATTCTTAACTTTTACTTTTTTTATAATTGAAGCCCCAATAAAGCCTCTTGGAATTTTACTTCACTTTTTTTTTTGTAACTATCAATTTTTGCTACCATCCCAACTATTGTTGCTTCATTGTTCCTTTTAATACACCCAACTTTGGAAGGGGTTGGATTTCCTCTAGTCATATCATCAAAACTAATCTCATGCCATCCCTTCTTTACAGGCATCCATCTCACCTCTATCGTGTGATCCCAGATAGGGGTAATCCTAGCTTCCTCATGAAAATTTTTAATGAGTTTTTGAGCTAAAATGCACAAATTGACTAATTATAAGATGCCTAAATCTGAGAATGTTGATTTTGATAAAATTCTGAAACAAAACAATGTAATTTTTTTCACTTTTTATCACTTTTTTTAGCTAATTGAAAGATTCCTAAATGAATGCAATTAAGAATTTCAAAAAAGACTTCTACAGGCACAAACAGACTGAAGACGCAGAGACATAGAAGTGTGAAAAAACTTGTTAATGCAAGTGTACAAGGACAGGTGTACCCAAGGATGTCTACGTCCTCGATCTAGGGATTTTGAAAATTCAAAAGTTGATTGTTTATTATGTTGTCTAGAGGTTTTGCTTTTATGTGCAAACAAGTCTATAACTGAGTCTTTTTCTAGAATTTCTCAAATTAAGACAATGTGATACAAATGAAAATGTGTAACAGTGCAAATGAAAATTATGAATGCAATTTTCAATGTAGATCTTATCTTGGTGACTGAAATGAATCTTAATGTAACCTATGATGTAAAATAATATACAAATTTTTATTTTTTGTCTTTTTATGATGCAAAAGTGAAACCCTAAATGAAAGATACAAATAATGCAATGCATGACTTAGATCAAGGATGCAATTTTCAGAAGGTACATGTAATGTTAACAATTTAGGCTCACCAAAATGAAATAAAAAAAATAAAGGGACTCTAGGTCTATTATGTAAACCTAGGATTGGAATGGTTGGTGTTGGGTATTTTCTTATGTTTCATTAAGATGGAGATTAACAAGGTGAATAGGTTGACTTTCAACCATGAAGGTGAGCCAATGAGACCTAAATCTCCATGCTATTAAGGATTAAATGATCTGGAATTGATTTTCTATGATTAACCTAATTAAACTATATGACCTAATATGAAAATGCAAGATCTTGACAATGTATAGACTGAAA